>PVKC010047793.1:0-11002 GCA_004027635.1 Crocidura indochinensis | reverse complement strand
AAAAAAAAAGAATGAAAAAAAAAGAGGGACTGGAGAGATAGCATGAAGGTAGTGCGTTTACCTTGTATACATGGTTTGAATCCCAACATCCCATATGGCCCCCCAAGCCTGTCAGGAGCTGTTTCTGAGCATACAGCCAGGAGTAACCCCTGAGCACTGCCAGGTGTGACCCAAAAACCAAAAAAAAAAGAATGAAGAAAATAATTTTTATGCTGTCTAACAAACACTTAGTATTGTGGTGCTTTCAAAGTTCAGAAACAGTGAACTAGAGGTAGAAATTATTCACTCTTTTTACTTTATGTTCATTGATAGTGAGAATTTTTTTCTTTTGCTTTATTTATTTACTTATTTTTGGTTTCATCAGCCACATCTGACTCTATACAGGGCTTACCCCTGACTCTGTGCTCAGAGATCACTCCTTGAAAGACTTGGGGACACTATACATTGCCAGTGATACAACTGGGACTGGCCATTTGCAAGACAAGCACCTGGCCCACAGAATGTTTACCACACAAGCACTTTAGTCCCTGGTCTCCTAAATGTTTTCTTTAGCCACATGTAACATATACAAAGTCAGTCATAGATTCTGGGACTATGAATTAATCCGTCATTGTTCTTTGTACTAAGCCAAAACCCTTAAGTGACTCCTCAGTATTGACCACTAAAGAGTAGCAAAGACTCTTTGGCTCATCTCCATAATTTCCAGCAGTTCCACTGAAGTCACTATCCACACAAAAGCAGGATCTTTGCTAAACAAAAGCAGGGCATGTGACATATATGCACATCACAGCCTCAAGATAATTTCCCTAATCCTATAATTCATCAAGCTTTCTATCTTTTCTTTGTGTGAGGGATGGGGGACCACACCCGTACTCTACAGTCCTGGGGACCCTTCTCAGAGACTCCTGGTCTAAAGCCCAGTTATTCACTGCAATAGGCCAAGGATACAACACAGTTTGGGCACTGTCATGCTGGGGATTACTTGGGTCGCCCCAGAAGTACTCCAGGGCCTCACTCAGCATGATCATGGAATCATGTCATACCAAGGATTGAACCAGGGTTGGCTACATGCACCTTAAACCCTTAACTACCTTACCTGCTCCTAAGTTTTGTATGTGCACAGTAGATCTTGAGTCTGTCATATAAAATGTCCCCTAAGTCCCTGAAACTCATATATAAGCACCTATTTGATCACCAAATCAGTCCCACAGTTACCAAAATGCTTTCCCTCATGCCTTTCCTCCCTCTCAAAACCTCTTCTTAAGATCCTACCTACTTTTATAAACTCCCCCTGAAAACTTAGCCCCAGACAAAGACAGTCCTCTAAGCATTTCCTACACCATCTACCACAACCCTACCTTATATTCCCCTACCTCAAGAAGTCTTGTACTTAGAAATGAATACTTAAGAGTATTAACTACTTTATAATTGATTTAGTTGTTTTATTTATTTTCATAGAAAATCCCAGGATTTTCTTTTGAATTTGTGTTTTGACAACATTGCAAAGAGTAAATAAAATAAATAAGTGAATTGATTGAATAAATTATTTTCTAACATGTAGTCATTAACTCAAGCTAAAACTCAAGCTAAGTATATTCTTTATTACTTGTTTCTAATGTAAAACTGATTTGTTTTGTTTTGAGGAGCCTCCCAAGCAATAAATAGGAGGACAAGTGACATTCAAAGGGATCCTCAGAGGGGACTGAAATGATAATATATTGGGTAGGGTAATTTCCTTTCATGCATTCAACACAGATTTGATCCCCCTGACATCTCATATGGTACCTTGAACCTTCAGAAGTGATTCCTGAATGAAAGTTCAGGAGTCACCCTTCAGCACACAAACACACAGACTCCTAAGGGGTCCTCAGCAAATCAGGTCAGACAGTTCAGCATTAACCCCAGAAACTTAGTGCTTCTTTCCCTTTGATACTGAGGGGTTTCAAGTCTACACCAAGGATACTTAGGGAGCCAAAAAGTACTGGGGATCAAACTCGGAATTTTGTACCTATAATTTATTGCCTTTGACCCATGAGCTATCTTGCCAGTCCTGTTTTCCTGATGTTTGAAATTTTAAAAGAACTATCAAACCCAAAGTAGTACTGATTCGAATATTCCAAAGAGTGGAGTTGGTAAAAGATATCACCAGTATTGCAGTCATGAAGGAATTAACCAATGAAATGAGCTGATATAGGAAACATCTGATAAAGATCTATTTTGTTTGAAATTTTAAAAAAAGATGCTTTGAATTTATTGAAGAAGGGTGTTAGACATAAATGTCTCTTATAAAAAGAAAATGCAGGATTGCCTCTGAATGCCATTGCAAGCGGCTGCTGCCTGACCATCAGCTGAGACTTTTGAGAAAAACCCTGCCCAGAAGTGTCTGCAGAACCTACATGATCAAAGGTGAGCTGGCAACACCCAAAGAGAATGGAGTCTGATTGCCAGCCAAACACCATTGCAAGTGGCTACTGCCTGAACATTGGCTGTGAATTTTGGGATCAATCTTGCACAGAAGCATTTGTGGAAGCTATGTGATTGGAAGTGAGCTGGCACTGGCCAAGGAGGGTGGAGCCAGAGGAGCCCAGCCACTCCACTTCAATCCTACTCAATGAACCCTAGTACAACACACAGGAATCATAACACTACCGGCATGACAATGGAGAAACAACGCAGGCCAGCACCATGCATAGAGAATGAAGATGGTAGCTCTGATGACGAAAAAAGTGCCAACCACCTACTTAACCTCTCAGATAAAGAATTTAGATAAGAAATATGAAGGATGTTCATAGACTACAAAGAAAGCATAGATCAAGCTGAATGAACCACAAATAAGAATCAAGAGGTATGAAAATAGAAATCAGAAAAATCCCAACTGAAATAACAGGATTGAAAAACTTGGTAAGTGAAATGAAAACCTCACTGGAAAGCTTCTCTAATAGAGTAACAGCAGTTGAGAACCTGGAAAATAAGGTGTATAGTCCATACAATAGAAGAGAATAGAATAGATCTTTAAAAAATGATCAGACAATGGGGAAAATCCTCAAAGAATGTGAACAGATGAAAATAGAAGTCTTTGATAAAATCAACAGAAACAACATAGAATTATTGAAGTTCCAGAGACCCAGGAAGGAAGTCCCTAGGAAGAATCAATCATCAAGGAAATCATTAGAGAGAAACTTCCAGAGCTAAACAGTGCATGCAACCAAATTCTGCATGCTCAAAGAGTAACAGTTAAAAGACATCTGAAATAAAAAACCCCAAGATACAGTCTAGTCAAAAATAAAGAATCCCACAGATAGGAATAGAATACTGAATGCAGCAAGACGAAAAAGGGAAATTATATTCAAAGTATTCAAAGGAGTATCCTTAAGATTTACAGAAGACCTGGCCTGAATGATAGCATAGCAGTAAGGTGTTTCCTGTGGCAAACACAGGACAGACATGGCTTTGAACCACGGGATACCATATGGTCCCCCAAGCCTACGAGGAGCAAATTCTGAACACAGAGCCAGGAGTAACCTCTGAGTGCCTCTGGTTGTGACCCAATAAACAAACAACAAAAATAAAGATTTACAAAAGACCTGTCACAAAAAATCCTCAAACCTGAAGGCAGTAGTGGGACATAGTGGCAAAACTTAATGAAATGGAAGCTTCTCCTAGAATACTACACCCAGCCAGACTCACTTTCAGGTTTGAAGGAAGGATACATAGCTTCATAGATAAATAACAATGGTGTTAGAAAAATAGCTTCTGCATATCTATATTCATATTCATTGCAGCACATATTCTATATTCATTGCAGCAATATTGCTGGAATCTGGAAATAACCCAGATGCCAGACAATAGATGAGTGGCTAAAGAAACTAGTACATATACACAATTCAATACTATGCAGCCATCAGGAAAAATGAAGCCATGACATTTTCCTATACACGAATTGACATGAAAACTATTATACTGAGTGAAATAAGACAGAAGGAAAGAGGAAGACACAGAATAATCTCACCCATCTATAGGATTTAAGAAAATAAAAGACATTGCTGTAATAATACACAGATAATAGAGATGAGGGCTGAAATGTCTGGCCCATAGTATGAAGCTTACCACAAAGAGTAGTGAGTTCAGTTAGTGAAATAACTACACTAACAACTATCATGACAATGGTAGTGAGTGAGGGAAATAGAATGCTTGTCTCAAATATAGCCAGGGAGTGGAGGAGGATGGAAATGGTGGGGCATTGGTGGTGGGATATTGCACTAGGGAGGGATATCCATTTTTATAACTGAAACCCAACTAAAAGCATGTTTGTAATAATGGTACTTAAAGAAAGATATTAATTTAAAAAAATGAAAACCCAAAGTTAAGTCTTTAAGAGCTTCAAGGTGACAAAGTCAAAACAAAATGGACAAGCAATCACTGTCAACTCTAAGTTAAGCTAAATTCAACTGCACGTACAGCTGGAGCTAATCAATAAGCTCTTTTCTTCACTTTGTCTTTTCTGTGAACAGTCTCTCCCCAACTCCTATTGATGCAGCCCACATAACTGGTAACTGGCTGTTACTTTCCACTTCATTGTTGCTCATATGAAATTTCAGTTATGACTTTTATCAGCAAAATCAGGTTTATTGTCCAGCTAGTTGGGGCGCCGAAATCTGCCATAAAGACTGAAATGGAAAGCCCCTGGTTTTTAACAAACCTTAGGAGGAGGGCCGATATGGAAAGTAGGGTTTGTAGAATGCACCAATCCCAGGTTCAGGTTCAAACACAATGTCCAATCAGATGGTGAGCTTGTCCTTTTTCAAAAAAGATGAGATCATTAGGAGGGGCAAGCAGAAGGCCATTCTTTTGAGAACTTTCAGTATTTAATATGCGTCATGATAAAGATATCACATTTTCCTTCAACAATCCTAACTATTCCTCTTTAGATATCTCCTTTTTCTCAGTGATCACTTATCTCAGATTTCACTGCCAACCTTCTATTAGATATTTGGCTCTTGCCAAATATATTCACAATTAATAAAATCACTTAATGCCTTTAGATTGCTTAAGAGTCCCATAGAAGACCTAGCTGCTTCTTTAAAAAAATTAAAACTATGTGAAGCAATTCATCTAAGTCTTAGATTAAATTTTTAAATCTCTGAGTTAATCATACCTTTATGTGAATAAAGAATAGTGGAAATTCTTCAATAAAAGAAGAATCAGTAGTAAATGAAAGTATATCAAAATTCATCTCCAAGGATATCCAGGAATTTCAGCTTTATAGAAAGCCCTTAAAATTCATCCCACATCATCTGCAGGAATAAATGGACCATCTATTCCAAATTTAGTTTCGGAAAAAATCCAACTGACTTATCAAACTTCTCTGTCTTTCATTTGTTCAGTAATAATGCTTCTAAAGCAGAAACACTTTCTCCAAGACAATTTGTCTTTTAAAATATCAATAAAATGTGATTAGCACAGAGTCCTTGGGCAGTTGTTGCCCAGAGAGAGAAGAATAAATTACTAATAGCTAGTCAGGTGCCAAGTAACTCCAAGTTGCCAAATTCTATTGCTGGTGAGTGGGGGTGGGAGTCTAGAAAGCAAGCATATGTAATGGAAAGGGAACTTTGGTGGCTTGACAGTGGGATGAATCCACTTTGCAAATGGCACTTGAGTCATGAAGTGCTTCATTCACACAGCACACATACACTATGGAAGTTCTAAAATACCATAGTGAATCCTGAACCAGGAAGTTCTCCTCATACTTCCGTATCAAATGAAATGATTAACCTAAGATATTAGCCACACTGAGTAAGTTTGCTTCAATTAAAATAGTCAAGAATTGCAGCAATCCACTTAATGAGAACCTGATAAATTCAGAAATTGTTCTTTGTAAAAGATACACTACTTTTGCAGGGTTTAAATACTCTGGCAAATGTATTCCTAATTTTATATTCCCCTTAATATATATATAGTATATATATTATATAATATATATGTATGATATGTATTATATAATTTTATATTCCCCTTTTATATTCCCCTTTGCTGAATTTTACTGATAATTCAACTAGTCTTCAACAATAGTTTTTGGAAGCTTATATACCACACAACAAAATCGTACTTAATAAATGTGACTATACAAATCCTCAAGTATAAAAACCAGAATAAGTATAGCTAATAATAATAATAAAAATAATAAATATCTCCAAAGAAGAGGAAATATCCATGCAAGTGAAAAACACTAGGAAGCAGAAATGAGCATTTCATTTCAAATGGCAGTAACAGATGTTTTAAACCATGGGAAA
Organism: Crocidura indochinensis; assembly: GCA_004027635.1. Classification (NCBI taxonomy): domain Eukaryota; kingdom Metazoa; phylum Chordata; class Mammalia; order Eulipotyphla; family Soricidae; genus Crocidura; species Crocidura indochinensis. The sequence goes on along the minus strand of PVKC010047793.1, from coordinate 4,712 downwards.
CTACTGTAGTAAATGAAGGGATGCAGGAAGGGTAATAGAAAACACAACTTCCACTGGAAAGCCTGTCTAGGTGGGGGTAAAGTGGGATAGAGGGAGATTTGGGACATTGGTGGTGGGAATGTTCCACTGGTGAAAGGGGGTATTCTTTACATGACTAAAACCTAATCAATCATATTTGTAATCAAGACGTTTAAATAAAGAAAAAAGAAAAAAAACATAACTTCCAAGACAGAAGTCTTAGAATATGGTTAGGAGGGGCCCGGGAGATAGCATGGAGGTAAGGCGTTTGCCTTTCATACAAAAGGTCATTGGTTCGAATACCGGTGCCCCATATGGTCCCCTGTGCCTGCCAGGAGCAATTTCTGAGCATGGAGCCAGGAGTAACCCCTGAGCACTGCCGGCTGTGACCCAAAAACCAAAAAAAAAAAAAAAAGAATATGGTGAGGAAACAATTTCAGAAATTCTTCCTTGACCTTGAACCTTAAAATTATTTTGGAGATAGTGATAAATTGAATGACAGAGCAATCTTAACTATTTAACTTAATTAAAATGTGGAAATTCAGTCTCAGAAAGATGCCTTTCCTCATCCCACAGCCTGTGCCATGTAAACAGCCCAACTTCACAGAATCAAAACTAATATCAAAAAAGGTGCCAAGTCACTGAAACTCAGGGGAGCATCAGTCTTCAGGTTGAAAACTCTAGGTACCGTTGAGAGAGAAATGTGCCAGTTCTACAGATTCTGAATCTCCTAGATTATGTAGCCCCCATGTTCTAGGCAACACCTCCAAATTCCATGCTATGGACAGCCCAGTAGGTATACAGAAAATTGGAAAAATAGCATAGAAGCCAAATAAATTTGACCAATAAACAAAACAGTAACAAGAAGGCTCAACTAGCAGCTCATTAAATCCTCAATGACTTTAATAATCCCATTGTGAGATATAACAGTTTCACTGTTGTATCTTTTACTGAACTATTTTTAATGACACCATTTACCATTTTCTTGTAATAAGCAATATAAATGAATTATTTTGTGCCTGCCAGGGGACACTTGGGGGAGGGTAACTGGGGACACTGATGGTGAGATTGGTGCTGGTTAGATTGGTGCTTAAAGTTTAAAACATAAATAAAAAAATAAAATAAAATTTCTGGTTTCTCACAAAAACAGACATTTCATACTTACCTTAAACAAATAGAGAAATTTACTGTTCAATCATGATATTGTTTTTTATTCATCCTAAAAGATGTTCACCTCATCTCAAGATTCCAACTCAGAATGATCAATTGCAAGTTTGAAGGAACAGGAATAAATGCATTTCTCTCTTTGGTTTTGGGCCACACCCAGCAGTGCTTAGGTATTATTCTTGGCTCTGCACTCAGAAGTTGCTTCTGGCAGGCTCGAGAGACCATATGGGATGCTGGGAATCTAACCGGAATCCATCCAGGGTTGACTGCATGCAAGGCAAATGCCCTACAGCTATGCTATCAGTCCGGTCCCAAGGAATAAATGCATTTTTATAAAATTTTATGATGTGAAAATCTGGAGTCCTTTTTGAACACTGCATGATGAAATCTTCAAAAAACTGCATGATGTGGTGCTTTGTGCTTCCTACTTTTAGCTATTATCAATTTCTTAATGCAAAAATGTAAAAATTGATATCCTGAATAATTTTGTCTTTATTTGCACTGGTATCTCTTTCTATGTTAGGTAAATGAATTGCTTTTTTGTTAAATGAATGTTTAGTAGATGAGTTCAAGCACATAAATGACCTGTATTATATGAACAAATGTTGAAGAACAAGATGAAGAAATGAATACAATTTTTACTTTCAACTTTTTATTATAACCAAACTCAAAAATATTGTGCTCAGTACATTTTAAGTACCTTTAAAAGCATATTTGCTTTCACAAAATCTGTATCATAAATATTCATCTCCTAAAATTTTCCTTCAGAGAAGAAGAAATATCATTGTGCACAGGTATAAGAAACTGATTTTCAGTACATTTCACAGGCTACTTTATAATTAGCATCACCTTATTTTCTTCTTTAAGAGTTTGTATAATAAATGCAGTTTGAGTATACACATGGAATATTCTAATCAATAAGTTCTAGACTGACTACAAAACAAGAAACAACAAATGTGAAAAAGGCATTACTAGCTATTCTGATAGTGTAGAATGGGGCAACTTTAATGAGGAAGCACCAAGTTTCCTTGTAATGACATAAACAACTTCCAAATAGTGAGGATTGTGTGGCCACATGTTACAATATAAACTCTAACCTTACTTACCCATCACCCATTTGTCAGCCCAATAATCTGAACTCTTTTTTTTCCAGCTAATACCTAAGGAAGAAGTTTTGTCATCAAATCAAGATAAATAACTGAGTGGGGCCGGGCGGTGGCGATGCTGGTAAGGTGCCTGCCTTGCCTGCGCTAACCTAGGACGGACAGCGGTTCGATCCCCCGGTTCCCCATATGGTCCCCCGTGCCTTCCAGGAGCGACTTCTGAGCAAATAGCCAGGAGTAACCCCTGAGCGTCACTGGGTGTGGCCCCAAAACCCAAAAACAAACAAAACAAAACCAAACAAAAAAGATAAGTAACTGAAGGGATTTCATAAACATTCTTGAAATAAATTCTTACAAGTTGATGTCATAATCCTTTATATGTGTAATATATCTTTTTATATGTTGCTATAAATAAACTACATATAATACACTTTCCAAGGTGTGAGTTGGAGTATTCTCAAATTTATCTATGGCCAAAGTCTAGTATTTTCCAATACATTTTGTTAACAAAATCTATTATTAGTTCAACAATTAAAAATGTATTTCTTGATTCCCTGTAGCTTATAATCCAACAACAAAAAGACAAATAAGCTAAATTTTAAGAAAATGAATCTGAGGTAGAGAGATATTAGACCTGGTAATCTTGCAAGTGGCCAATCCAGGTACAATCACCAGTACCACATATGGAGCTCCAAGTGCCTGAGCACTGCTGAGAGGCACAAAGTCCTTTCCCAAAAATAAAATAAGTCTTAAATAGCTATTTCACCAAAAAAGGCACATAGGTAAATATGCATATCATGAGTCATGTGGAAGGAGCATAGGACTAGCAATCATCTACAAATGGACTCATGGGAAGTTTCTAAAACATGATTGTAACAATTTCTCCAAAGGTGTTCAGAACAGGCTTCCCAAATTGTGCAACTTCATCATAGTCTATATTCAACTGATATTAATATAAGCACAGCAGCTTCATAAATATTTTCCCATTCCTCTTACTACATAGACAGACAAAACGGGGAATTACCCAGAATTTTGGTTATCTATAGAAATATAATTTCTATTGAGAAAACGTGTTACTGAAATACCTAAATTATAAAGAATGTTCTTTTCTTTGTGTCTCGTGATCTTCTCCTCAAATGTGACCTCTCTTTCTTTGAAGCCTCTAGTCTCTGTACCATTTCATACCTCAGAATATATAACCCCGTTTATCTCATAATTTCAAAAACCTGTATTTCTGTTTGTGCATGTGATTAAGCTGATGTTTGGCTTCATAACCTATCTAGTAATGAACTGATTATTCAACTAGCTGAGAAGAACTCACATGTAGAGGGTAATTTGTGCTACTCCTATATATTTAAGAATGAAACCCAATTTAATCTAAAATCTTTATAAATAAAAAAAATCCTTCATCTCTAATCCCAGAAGTCTAGCTGAGACAACTGCAACTGAGCAGAATTTCTGGAAACATAATGAAAGACTCTATCCTAGGCTTCATACTAGGATCAGTGCAAAAACCAAGACCACCAACTACAGAATACTGATTAAAACTACAGTGATGGAACAGAACTTTTAGAGACGTAAAGAAAGACTTCCTTCTAGTCTCCATCCTTTAACCTGTGCAAATACCAAGATCTCTAGTTACAGAGGCCTGATTTTATGACCCACGAAACAGCGGAAAGTTTCTAGACATCCAAAAGAACCGAGGGGAGAGTAAAAGAGCATGTACAGAGTCTATAGTTATTCCCATGACAGTATGCTTCAAGGGTGGAGAAATCCTGTATCTCTTAGGCCAAGGGAATTCCCTGTCTAATTTCCTCAATATTTACTGTGCCTATGCAAAAAAAAAAAAGAAGCACAAATTATGTTTTTTTTTTTGTTATTGGTGTTGTTGCTTGTTTTTTCTCTTTTTGTGTGCTTTGGTTTGTTTCTATTTTGGGACCGTGGCTATTGTTTGGTTGTTGTCTTTATTAACGTGGTGTTTTTCGGGTTCTTCTGCTTAATTTTTGTAATGTTTTTATGTTTTTTCCTTTTTCCCTTTCTTCTCTTAAATTCATATCTATAGCCTCTAGAAGGACTCCTTCTGTTTTTTGCTTGTTTGATTTTACCCACCCCCCTCTTTTTTTCTTTCTTTTTTCTTTCCTCCAAACAGAACCATATAACTTGAACCGTCTTTTCTGCCTCACATTTGTGAGGGAAAATAATGAAGGGTGCCAAAACCAAACAATTGCATGAACATTGAGTAGAAATAAAAAATGACCAGACTTGGGGCCGGGCGGTGGTGCTGGAGGTAAGGTGCCTGCCTGCCTTGCCTTATGCTAACCTAGGACAGACCGTGGTTCGATCCCCCGGTTCCCCATATGGTCCCCTGTGCCTTCCAGGAGCGACTTCTGAGCGAATAACCAGGAGTAACCCCTGAGCATCACC
>PVKC010047792.1:0-11006 GCA_004027635.1 Crocidura indochinensis | reverse complement strand
CAGCAGTAATTAGTGGATACTCTTGTCTCTGCACTCAGGAATTCCTCCTGGCGGTGCTCAGGGTATCAAATAGGATGGCTGGGCAAGTGCCTTCCCACTGCAATATTGCTCCAACCCCAACATGATTTATATTTTCACATTTAATTTAAATTAAATAAATTTCTTTTTCCTTTTTTTTTTTTTTTTTTTTTTTTTGGTTTTTGGGCCACACCTGTTTGATGCTCAGGGGTTACTCCTGGCTATGAGCTCTGAAATCGCTCCTGGCTTGGGGGGACCATATGGGACGCCGGGGGATCGAACCGCGATCCATCCTATGGTAGTGCTTGCAAGGTAGACACCTTACCTCTAGCACCACCTTTCCGGCCCTAAATCAAATAAATTTCATTTCAATTAAATTTCTCTGATGGGTCTGGAGATGCCTCAAAGTGATCTATCCTATCCCAGATTTGAGGAAAGGGAACAAAAAGCGGACATATGAAGACCGAATAGAAGTGAGGAGCCAGCAATCTTGGTTTCTTCTACTCCTAAAAACATTCGAGGACTGTGGGGTGGTGTTTAAGGAACCGGGGAAAAATCCAGCATTGACTTTCACTTACAGCACAGTAAAGGACTCTTTTCAGAGGCTTTAGACAAAAGGTATAGACCTCAATGAGGATAACACAGATCTACAGTGGAAAAATACTGAGCAAAATGAGCTAATACTCAATCTCTTTCAACAAAAGCCACGTTCTGCTGTGAACTGGTTTTGTATTTTAAATACAATATTTTTATTGTATTTTTATTGTAAATAAAAAAACAGGAGTTCAGGTGAAATTTTACAATCAATGCTGAAATGTTTAGAACCTCAATAACCAAAGGAGGCCGCCAAGACTTCTTTCCAATTCAAAAGTTTCTTTCCCATGAATTTTTCTTTTGGCACCACACCTGACTTCGCTCCCCTGGCTCTGTGCTGTGATGACCAAGATCAAATCCCTGCATTATAGCTCCGACCCACAAAGATTCAAGAAGATGAAAGGTTTAGCTCACTGTTGCATTACACATGAGAATCACAGAAGTTGTAAAGTCTTACATCTGTGCTTTCATTGCTTGTGTTTTCCTCCCGCTTTCGTTCTTCCTCTTCCTGCTCAAGTTCCTTAATGCTTTCTTCAAGAACATTGGGCCAGAAATCACCCTCAAAGTAAGGCAATTCCTTGGCACTTGTTAATCGATCTTCAGTAGCTTGTTTAAAAATATCCTGTGAAAATATGCAAAGAAATTTCTTTAAAGGCAATTGTTGAGAAGAAGTCACAGTTAAGGATTACACAGGAGCGAAATGTAGACCAAAGTTTAACTCATGCCTAATAATTAGATGCATGAACTAAAGTCACTCGCTGTCTTTAAATAAACATGTGTGGTGCAAACTAAGTGTTAGAGGGACAGTCACAACATTCCAGAGCAAAGTGAGTATTGTGCACCCAGCCACCTATACCCAGCATCTTTCCCAAACAACTAGTATAAAAAAAAAAAAACAAAAAAACATAAATACTGGAAACTTCGACTACTGAATAATTTGACCTACTTCCATTGTGCATTCCATAACCTAAGATAAATCAAGAAATTTAAGTCAAACAAATAATTTTCCCTCATGTTTGTGTAGCTCGGTACCAGGGACTAAGTGAAGCTCTCATATATGCTGCATGGTCTGAGCGCTCTTGTGGCTCTTGTGGTTTTTGGTTTTTGGGCCACACCCAGTGACGCTCAGGGGTCACTCCTGGCTATTCGCTCAGAAGTCGCTCCTGGCAGACACGGGGGACCATATGGGGAACCGGGAGATCAAACCGTGGTCCGTCCTAGGTTAGCGCAGGCAAGGCAGGCACCTTACCTCCAGCGCCACCGCCTGGCCCTCTGGAGCTAATCTTTACATGAAGCAAGTAGTGCCAGGTGAAAAACTTGGGTGTTTGTCTGCATGCAAAAGTAATTGCCATTTCTAAATTATCCTGTCATTAAAACAGAAAATTATACTGCTTAATTTTTGGCCATACCCCGCTATATTCAGGGATCACTCCTGCTGGGGCATACGTAGTGCTGGGAACCTTCTTTCTCGCTATACTCTAGCTCAGGCCCCCAAATAAGTGACAACAGTTGTACTTTTCTATCAGCAAACCCATTTTTCCACTGTTCTCTACAGCTGCTGACCTTATAGTCATGAACAATTCTCTCAGATGCAGCCTTGTCAAGCATCTTTTTATACCATTCCTGTAGTCGCTTAGGCTTGGGTATCTTCTGGTCTGGAGGATGGCAATGGAAAATATAGTCGTCTCCTTCACTTGGGGGACAGGCCCAAATATGCCCTGTTGTGTATCTAGCAACATAAAGGAAAGAACATTGAAGTGAATAGATAATTCACTAGGGAAGAAAGAACACTATGTTTTATTGACTTATGGTTTTTTTGTCCAGACCTGGCTATGTTAAGATCAGTAATGGTGGAGTTGGTGACCATATGGGATGCCTGTGATCAAACCTAGGTAGGCTGCATGCAAGTCAAGTGCCCTAGCTACTGTACAAACAGTGCATTTAAACCAGAAGGTGGAATCAGTATAGAAACCAACAAATCCCCCTCAAAAAAAGTGTACCAGCCCATGTACATGCTAATAATGGATCCTGCATCTTTCAGAGCATGGATGGATAAGGTGAATTTCAATCATAGAGAAGGATAACAACCTGGATTAAAAACCTTAAATATTTTGGGCGAAAGAACTGGCAGATAAGGTGTTTTTGCCTTGCAAACAGCAGATCTAAGCTCAATCCCTAGTATCCCATTTGGTACCCCAAGCACTACCAGGAGTGATTCCTGAATGCAGAGCTAGGAGTAACCAATGAGCATTTCTGGGTGTAGTGCAAAAACAAAACAAAACAAAACAAAACAAAACAATCAGGCCCCTGAGAGATAGCACAGTGGCCTTTGCCTTGCAAGCAACGATCCAGGATCAAAGGTAGTTGTTTCGAATCCCGGTGTCCCATATGTCCCCCGTGCCTGCCAGGAGCTATTTCTGAGCAGACAACCAGGAGTAACCCCTCAGCACCACCGGGTGTGGCCTAAAAACAAACAAAAAACAAAACAAAACAATCCCCCCAAAAGGCTTGGTTTTTCCACTGAAAACGGAGGGCAGTGGAGAATGTGCCCTATATGCACTAGAACTAGGTTGATCCAAGTTTGGATCTGTGTTGGATTTGGTTCTGTGAAAAATATGTAGAGCTATGAGTAGAACCAAGCACCCCATGTGGCCCCAAAATAAATAGAACAAAATCAAAGTTACATTGCAAAGGAAAAGTAGGTTTAAAATGGAGTTAAAATAAAACAGGGAAAAACTTGAGAAGTAAAGTAGTAAATAGTCTCAAGAATGTAAATCCTTCAGGTTGGGGTAGGGTGGTATCGGCATTTGTGCCAGTGCTCAGGAATGCTCAGGGCTCGGTGCCCAGGGGACTGACCGCGCACACAGTGCTGGGGAGCAAATCTGGGTAGGCTGTGAGAATGAAGCCTCGAACTCCATAACCAGGACCTGGAGAGACGTAGGTCTGGAAGCAAACGTCGATGCAGGAAATAATCCACACAGTGAAAGGGGGGTAAGAACTGGTTCAGGAATAAGAACACTCAAGCCAGGAATTCCAACACACAAGCCTTCTGCTCCTAAGAAGGAAGGCAGCTTAGTGGGAGAAGACTGGAGAATGAATGCCCTGCCTTAGCAAGAACCAGACCACACCCTAGAGTGGAGAAAGAAGACTAAATAAATACTGTAGGACCCAATAATCCACAGGCTGCACCCAAGTAACATCTGACTGTATTCGAAGAACACTCCTGGGAGCAAGGTGCTGGGGATTGAACTCAGACTGGTCATTTGCAAAGCAAGTACCGTACCCACTGTACTGTTGCTCCTGCTCCAAATTAAGCTCATTTGGGTAGAGGGGGAGCATTAGGGGTGGGGTGGGAATTTGGGCCATGCCTGGAGTTACTTGGGATTATTCCTGGGGGGATCAAAATGAGACTGGCTGTAAGCAAGGCAAATGTCCGGCTATACTACCCCATTCCTGCCTCCGAGGTCAAACCTCAACTGCTGTATTAATTTTCAAGTCTGACTAGTCAATTTTCACATTCCCCAGTTTCAGTGTTAGGGTAAAATAGGAACAAACAAAGCCTACAGTTCTGGTTATAAAAGAAACAATCAGTCTTCAAATTAAACTATTTGATAGCAAATTAACAATAGCAAAATTAATCTAGGAAGATACACTGAGGCTAAAACACACACTTTTTTCTAAAGGCAAAATTAACATCAGAGGTTCTCCAACCATTTGAGAATAGTTTTACTAGACAAAAAGCTATCTTTTTTTTCTTTTTTTTTCTTTTTTCTTTTTTTTTTTTTTTGGTTTTTGGGCCACACTTGGTGAAGCTCAGGGTTACACCTGGCTATTCGCTCAGAAGGCGCTCCTGGCTTGGGGGACCATATGGGGAACCGGGGGATCGAACCGCAGTCGGTCCTAGGTTAGCGCAGGCAAGGCAGGCACCTTACCTCCAGCGCCACCGCCCAGCCCCCCAAAAGCTATCTATTTTCATTAATGTATCTCTTACCTAATACTACTAAATTTAAATTTTTTTTAAATGGGTCACACCCGGTGGCGCTCGGGTTACTCCTCAGAAATCACTCCTGGCAGGCTCAAGGGGACCATATGGGACAGCGGGATTTGAACCAGTCCTTCTACATGCAAGGCAAACGCTCTATCTCCATGCTGTCTCTCTGGCCCCTAATCTTAATTTTTAAATCAAAAATGGCAATTTATGGCTGGTTTATCAGAACTTATTAACGTTAGTATCACAAAAGTTGGTATACAACCCCCCCACTGATCAATTTGACTGGCTTTTAAAGAAAAAAGGAAAAAATGGCAATTTATAAATTCACTTACCCTAATTTCTTGACATATTCCAAATATCCAATTAGAATTTCATGGTAGACTGCAGTCCTCAAACATTTAGGGCGGAAGAAGTGAACACTATCAAGGTATGATATGTATACTCGCCTATCCCAAAGAGAGAGAAGGTAACAGTGATACAAATATTTTTAATGTGTTCAAGACACATTTGTGATGCTTTCAGCTTATCAGTGTCACACAGTTCAGTATTCGAGTATATTAGTGAGCATATGACTTATGAGCTTCTCGGTCCCTAATGGTCTCAGGCAACACTATTTTTGGACCATACCTCCAACTGATATACAGAGAAGTAGTTACTGGCTCTCCATTCAGAAACTACTGGGGAACCTGAGGAACCATATGGGATAAGATGCCTAGGATTGGGACTAGATAGCTCTAAGTAAGGTTATATACTACTACTTGGCCGTTTTCTGAATTAGACATTGTAAGTAATATACTTTAATTGCCTAAACACTGCTATATTTAGCTGGGGGCTATTCCCAACTTAGAGCTCAGAGATGGACCCTCAAGATGCTTGACACTGCCCCTGGCTAAAGCATGCCCTCACTCAGCTCATTAAACTATCTCCAAGCACGTAACACTCCGCGGTACATTTCTTCCCACGGTATACACCACATACTAGAGATAAAAGACCTCTCCCCTAAAAGGAAGTCTTAGTACCTCTGGTTGGGTGGTGGACAATCAGAGCCATACTCCTGGACATGCATTCCAAAGAAGCACAGGTCGACACCATCAATCTCCTCAAAGGCAAAGAGGGCTTTGGTTCGATATGGAAAGGATTCCGCCATTTCACCACTATCCACAAATCTACAGAAATTAATTAGAGAAAAGGCACAATGACGCCATTAAATTAGGATCTGCAACCATAATCAGGTACAAGCAACTGCACCCAGAGAAGAAAAGCAGAATCTCTACATACCTTGCTTTCATGCCTGGTTTGACTTCCACAGTTTTGTCAGAAGCATGAACTACCCGAACAGTGACCTCTCCTGACTCAGGATGATTCTGTCGCCTGAGAAAATCATTCACCCGGTTCTCTAAGAAAGTGCCAAGTCTAGTAGGGGGCAACCCTAGGAAAGTGGGTTTAAAATCCATGAGAATTCAAGATGCAAAGCAAACAAACAACCAAAAGAAAAAAAAAAAAAAAACATTCATTTGGTGGCTGTGGCAAATTTCTGAAGGTGAATGGGGTTGGGTTTGGCAGGTGGATTTAAGGTTAAGCACACCCCCTTCAGCAGAGGGCAGAAAACTGGAGACTATGCACATTGCTAGCATCCCAATCAAATAACCAGTATGACCCATATATACTTTACATTGAGATATCATGTATAACCTAGAATAGTTTATTTTCTGGATTTTGAGCCACACCAGAATCTTCACTCAGGAATCAATCCTGGCAGTGCTTGGGGAACATCTGGAATTTTTTTTTTTTTTTTTTGGGTTTTTGGGCCACACCTGGTGACGATCAGGGGTTACTCCTGACTATTCGCTCAGAAGTCGCTCCTGGCAGGCACGGGGGACCATATGGGGAACCGGGGGATCGAACCGCGTTCCGTCCTAGGTTAGCACAGGCACCTTACTCCAGTGCCACCGCCCGGCCCCCTGAATACTTTTTAAATACACATTTGTCAAAATTTACCTGTAAAAGAACAAAACTTACTTTTAGCAGAAAACTTGTTTTCTTTCCTAGTTCTTGCAGTTTTCTTTAAACAGCCATCACAGACAAATCTGAAATGTAAATCAGGACATTGCTTAAGTGATTCAACTTAAAAACAAAGGAGAAACATTTCTAAATACGTAAGCCAATACAAAATATACAGAGTTAGAAATACTAAGGATTGGGGTTAGAAAAATAGCATGAAGGTAGAGCGTTTGCCTTACGTGCAGAAGGTGGTTCGAATCCCAGAATCCCATATGGTCCCCCGAGTCTATCAGGAGTGATTTCTGGGTGTAGAGCCAGGAGTAACCCCGGAGCACTGCTGGGTGTGACCCTCGCCAAACAAACAAAATACTAAGGATATTAAGAAAAATAGTTCTTTAATGGGGTGGAGAAGGCAACACCTGGCTCAAGGAACACTCTTGTCCCTACATTGGAAATTGCTCCTGGCAGACATGGGGGACCAGAGACTGAACTCAGGTCCATCCTGGGTCAGCTGCATGCAAGGCCAACGCACTAATGCTACTGGCCTACCACTGTGCTATCAGTCCTGCCCCAGAGCTCTATATTTTTTTTTTTTTTGGTTTTTGGGCCACACCCAGTGATGCTCAGGGGTTACTCCTGGCTATGCGCTCAGAAGTCGCCCCTGGCCTGGGGGACCATATGGGGCACAGGGGATTGAACCGCGGTCCGTCCAAGGCTAGCGCTGTAAGGCAGGTACCTTACCTTCAGCGCCACCGCCCGGCCCCCAGAGTTCTATTTTAAAAGCTTAAAATAACCTTTGAAAATTTTAGGCTTGCAGGAAAGTAACTTGGGGTTCAATAATAGCTAGGTTCTAAATGTAGGTTAATTGATCATATGTATGCAACTGTCTTTCATTAGAAAACAGTATCATCTCTTTTGTTTTGGGGCACAATTGCTGATTATCAGGAATCACTCCTGGCATTGCAAGAAACCATTAAGGGTTGCTGGAAATTGTACCTGGGTCAGCCACATGCAAAGATAATCTCCATAATCGCTGCACTCCCCCGGGACCCTCAATGCCACATCATCTATACAAAGAAATTCCTTTATACAGGTACCCCCATTTTACTATTACTTCATAAGGAATATCCATGATGGGTAAATTACATTACATCTCAGATCTTTCTGCTAGTTTTCAAGTATTTGTGATTATTCAGAAATTACTAATATTCATTTTTTGCCAGTTTTATTTTGTCACACTAAAACCTAGATTCCAAAACTAAGTACTTTTAGGACTCAGTGAGCCTGAGGGATCAAAACTGGGTTCACAACACAAGAGAAAAAAAAAAGAAAAAAAAAAAAAGACCTATATATAAGTATCTACAGCAGACATCATGAGGTGAGGGAGAACCCTTTTAGGGCCTGAGTACACAATGGTTAGGGCACTTGCCTTGCATGTAATGCAACAGAGACCAATTCAGTTATGACATACATATGGCCCCCTCACCTATAGTGATTCCTAAATGCAGAAAGCTGGATGGAGTAACCATTAAGCATCTTTGGATGTAGCTCTAAAACCAATACTCCAAAAATTCCAACAAACACTTCACCACTACATGACTCACATATATTTACTGTTTAACACAAAGATTAGTAACAATTTTTGGGGGGTTGGTTTTTGGGCCACACCCAGTGACGCTCAGGGGTTACTCCTGGTTATATGCTCAGAAGTTGCTCCTGGCTTGGGGGACCATATGGGAACCGGGGGATCGAACCACGGTCCGTCCTAGACAAGCGCAGGCACCTTACCTCCAGCGCCACCGCCTGGCCCCCTAATAACAATTTCTACAAAAGAAATTAAGGGTGAGAGCTAAAAAACACAAGGCCCCCATGTCCCATATGGTCTTCCGAGCACCAACAGAAGAGAACTGGGAGCTAGGAGTAAGCCCTAATCACCACAGGCTATTTCCTGGACCACTACCCCAAAAAAAGTTAAATGCCATTAAAATATTGATAATGCATTAAAAGAATAGATGGGTTAGATCCAGTTCTGAAATACTAGGTTAATGTGTTTTTTAACTTTTTGTTTTTGTTTTTGTTTTTGGGCCACACCCGGTGATGCTCAGGGGTTACTCCTGGCTATGCGCTCAGAAATCACTCCTGGCTTGGGGGACCATATGGGACACTGGGGGAACGAACCACTGTCTGTCCAAGGCTAGCACAGCAAAGCAGGCACCTTACCTCTAGCGCCACCGCCCGGCCCCTCCTTTTTGCTTTTTAATATATTTAAACACCTTGATTATACATGATTGTATTGGATTTCCGTCATATAAAGAACAACCAAGGTTAATATATTAAACTGTATTTTAACAACACTTTCCCCAATTCATAAAATTTTAGAGATAGCAACTAATCACACCAAAAAATTGTTATTATGGTCAAGAAAAATCAACTGGGGCCTGGGAGATAGCATGGAGGTAAGGCGTTTGTCTTTCATGCAAAAGGTCATCGGTTCGAATCCCGGTGCCCCATATTGTCTCCCGTGCCTGCCAGGAGCAATTTCTGAGCGTGGAGCCAGGAGTAACCCCTGAGCACTACCGGGTGTGACCCAAAAGTAAATTAAAAAAAAAAAAAAATCAACTGAGGGCTGGATAGCACAGCAGTAGGGCTTCAATATGGTCTCCAGATATTGTCAGGAGTGATTTCTGAGCACAGAGCTAAGAGTAACCCCGAGAGCTGCTGGGTCCCCTCCCCCGAAAAAAAAAACAAAAACAAAACCCCACAAAACTCACCCAGTTGGCCAGATGATTTCATGGTGTAGGACACATATCTGATGCATTTTTCTTCCACATTCTGTACATTCAACAAACCTGGAAATAGACCCCAGACTTCAACTTGATATACTCAAAATATTAACACTTCCTTTAATTTGTTTTTAAACTTAAAAATCATGATCACGGGGGCCTGGGAGATAGCATGGAGGTAAGGCGTTTGCCTTTCATGCCAAAGGTCATCGGTTCGAATCCTGGTGCCCCATATGATTCCCCCATGCCTGCCAGGACCAATTTCTGAGCATGGAGCCAGGAGTAACCCCTGAGCACTGCCGGGTGAGACCCAAAAACCAACCCCCCCCCCAAAAAAAAAAATCATCATGATCACAGCCCGGAGAGATAGCACAGCAGCGTTTGCCTTGCAAGAAGCCGATCCAGGACCAAAGGTGGTTGGTTCGAATCCCAGTGTTCCATATGCTCCCACCACCCACCCCACCCCCTGTGCCTGCAAGGTGCTATTTCTGAGCAGACAGCCAGGAAAAACAAACAAAACAAATAAACAAAAAATCATGATCACATACAAATATTGAAAAAAGAGATTATACTCAGAGCTATATATCATGCTTTTCCTATGCACAACCCTGAAAGCCCCATACAGACACAAAGATCTGGTGTTGGGAAGTTCTTTACTATTACAGATGGAACTGTCAAAAGCCATAAAGTTCAAATATTAAATACAATGGCAATTCTTTTTTTTTTGTTTGGTTTTTGGGCCACACCTGGCGGTGCTCAGGGTTTACTCCTGGCTGTCTGTTCAGAAATAGCTCCTGGCAGGCACGGGGGACCATATGGGACACCGGGATTCGAACCAACTACCTTTAATCCTGCTTGCAAGGCAAAAGCCGCTGTGCTATCTCGCCGTGCCCACAATGGCAATTCTTAAAATAGTTTTTCTAGGTTCTGAAAAGTCTCACAAAACCTAGAGAACATCACTATGTATCTAAAATATAACTGTGAAAGATTAGTAATCCACTGTGGTCAAAAAATTATTAAAAAAAAAATCTAGAGAACAAACTTTCATAAAAATATAAGGGACAGGGGCCCGGGAGATAGCATGAAGGTAAGGTGTTTGGCGTTTGCCTTTCATGCAAAAGGTCATCGGTTCGAATCTCAGTGCCCTATATGGTCCCCCGTGCCTGCCAAGAGCAATTTCTGAGCATGGAGCCAGGAGTAACCCCTGAGCACTACCAGGTGTGATCCAAAAAAAAAAAAAGGGGGGGGGCGCAACAGGACCGGATCATATGGCACCATAGGAAGGTGGGCTGGTGCTTCATTGGGTAGATCTAGTGAATGGCAGATTTAATAATGTTGTCGTTTATGCCAGATGCAGGTAACGTTGATTTAGCCCAAATCTAGCCATCTCACCACAAATATAAAAAGAATTAAAGAAAAACCAAAAGCGGGGTCAGAGAGATAGCATGCAGGTATCTGCCTTTCATGCAGAAGGATGGTGGTTTGAATCCTGGCATCCCTTATGGTCCCCCGAGCCTGCCAGGAATGTAGAGCCAGGAGTAACCCCTGAGCACTGCCAGGTGTGACCCAAAACCTGGAAGAAACGAAAGGGGGGAGAGAGAGGGAGAGAGAGGGGGAGA
>PVKC010047791.1:0-11002 GCA_004027635.1 Crocidura indochinensis | reverse complement strand
TCATTCACAGATGAAATCATTTCCATCTGGAGAAAACGGCAAGTCATAATTTGCTTGTGGCTTGTTCTTAGAAAGGGTAATTTATTTTAGCAACAAGGTTTTACATAAGATTTTAGGAGATTGTTTAAGTATGCCTATGTGTTCTAGAGAAACTAGTGATTGAGAGAAAATGAATGGGGGAAATAAATAATGTAGAGATTTTGTCCCAGGGACACAGTGTGCATTTTCAAGCTGCAGGCTCGATTAGTTGCCTGCATTTTTTTGTCCCATATCTCTGCCACAACTACATAATAGTGGGATTTCTATTTGGGGAAAGTGGCAGGTTGGAATTTGCTTGTGGAGTATCCTTAGGAAGATTGGTAATCTCTTCTAGCCATCAAAGAGTATGCATAGAATTTGAGAACGTACTTTATGGGTGTCCCTGTGTGAAGAAGTAGAGGTGAGAAGAAATGGAGGGAGTAAAATGATGAGTTTAAAGTATTTGATTAAGAAACTTAAAGGAGGATGTCAAGTGTGCCTTGGCTTCTATGCTGCCCATGGGCCCTGCCCGGCTGACCTCATGTGATGTTACTTTAATGAGAGTGATCTCTGCCTCATTCATAGATGAAATCATTTCTATCTGCGGAAAAAGGCAAGTTAAAATTTGCTTGTGGAGAGT
The DNA here is from genome assembly GCA_004027635.1 of Crocidura indochinensis. Lineage (NCBI taxonomy): Eukaryota > Metazoa > Chordata > Mammalia > Eulipotyphla > Soricidae > Crocidura > Crocidura indochinensis. The sequence goes on along the minus strand of PVKC010047791.1, from coordinate 10,344 downwards.
TCTTAAAAGGGTAACCCCTTCTAGTCATCAAATAATGTACATGGGATTTTGAGGAGAAGGTGGTGAATGTGGGCCCATGTTTTAAAGAAAGTAGTGTTTGAGAAAAAAAATAGAGGGAGGAAAATCAAGAGTTTAGAGCAAGATTTCCAAGAGCTCAGAGTGGCATGATAAATCTACCCTGGCCTCTGTGCCATCTAGCAGTCTTAGCAGAATTGACTGGTTTATTGCTTGCTCAATGGGCAGACTGGTCTCTTCCACATCCTCCATAGTCTGGCATGTGAGTCTTGGGAAAGAGACAGGATGGAATTTGCTTGTGGGGCATCTTTAAGAAGGATAATCCCTTTAGATATCCAAGAGTTTACAGGAGATTTTGAGGTGTTTTCTGTAGGCCCATGTATTCAAGAGAAAGTAGCTATTAAGAGAATCTGGAGGGGGAAATGAAGAATTGAGAGCAACAGGACCAGTTATCTCATAGTATGATGTCAAGCCTACCTTGCCTTCTGAGCCATCCAGCTTCTCTGGAAGGTTCCATTGATTTGCCTTTTTTTTTTTTTCCATGGGTACTTTCATCTCTGCTACATCTTCTTTTTATATTCTGCAAGTTCCTCCACCACAGTGTCCACCTCCTCACCCTCTTTTTCCACTTTGTTTCCTGTAGAGGCATCCCAGGCTGTCAGAAAATAAAGGAATCAGAGCAGAATGGAGGTCACTTCATAGCTTCAGCTCCTCCCTCCCAAGTGTGCTAATACTCCCTGAGTACCTGGAACTCACCCTTATTGTCATTCAGCTGGGCTTGGAGCTTCAGGCTTATCTCCTGGGTGAATTTTAGGAGATTTTGAAGGTGAGGACAGAAAATCATGAGGGCTTAAGGGAGGAAGCCAGCTGCAGGCTTTCCTGCCCAACAGCCCAGGGCCTCTCTCTCACTCGGGTCTTCCTGAGCTTCTTTTCTAGGTGTTGAATATTTTTTTTTTGTCTTTAATTTTCTCTAGCTGCAGCTCAGTTAAGAGCTGGTTCTGTTGCAGCACCTGTTGTTGCAGTTGCTTATACTGTACACTCATCTCTTAACTATTCGGTATATGACCCTGAATTTCGCCCAGGACCTGGAGCAGATGTTGGAGACTATTTAACGGCTGATGGTGCCAAGACTGAACCTGCTGGTTCAGCTCTTTCACCTATGGGCATAATGTTGGAAGTGAGGAGGAGCAGAAGAGAAAACATGATCCAGAGTTGGGACAGGCAAGGCCACTCACAAGTTCAAGGCAGATAGGACATGGGATAATCTGTTAGTTCCCTGTGCAAATCCTGATGAACTTTCTCTCAAGACCTAAGAGATTTGGCTTTGGTATGTCTTAAGGCCACTGGCTCAATGCTTCATTCTCCCACCTCCTTGGAACCTCCACACTTATTTAAGCCTTCTGAGTCTCAGTGCTGCTGTGTGAACTGTGTGTGGTCAAGTTCACCTTAGCTCATGCCTGATACCGTCTTTCCCCCATCTCTTCCAGATTAACTCCAGGTCTCTATGTTATCTATATCCCGGCATCTCCAGTTTGTTTCCTGATGGAAATGCCTTAGTTTTCTCTCTGGAACTGGTCCCTTGGAGCATATATGTCCATCCCCTCAGTGACATCTCCCTCTTTTCACCATGTTGAGCAGTAGTTAACTTTTTCATTACATCAACTATTGCTTCCTGCATTAGTGCAACCTTTTCAGTTATCAATTCTCTCACATGTCCTGATTCACACACTGCCCCTCTTTCCCTCCCTTACTTCTCTCCTTTCGTTCTTTCTTCTCCATTTCTCCCTACTTCCCTCCCATGCTTCCTCTCTCCCCCCTCCTTCTTTCTTCCTTTGCTGCCTTCTTTCCTCCTATTCTTTCTCATATCATCTTTTATTCCATCCTTCCTTTTTCTCTTCCTTTCTCTCACTATTCCTTTCTCCATTTCTTCCTTTCTAATTCCCCTTTCCTCCCTTCCTTATTTTCTTCCTTCCTTAACTCCCTCCCTCCTTCAATCCTTCCCTCTTTTCTTTCTACCTTCTTTCTTGTTTCCTTTCTTCTTTTCTTTCTTCTTCCCTTTTTACTTCCATTCTCCCTTTTTTCTTCTTTCCTTTCCTTACATCCTTTGCATCTTTCTTTCTCCTCTTTGCTTCCTTCTTTCACTATTTCCTTATTTCTTTCCTCCCTTAGTCCCTCCCTCTCTCCATTGCTCACTCCATCTCTCATTCCCTCTATTCCTTCCTCCCCTCCATCTTCACACTTCCTTCCTCCATTTTATTTCCTTCCTTCTTTCTTTCCTTCTTCCATCCTTCTTTCCTTCTTTCTTTCTTTCTTCCTTCGTTCCTTCCATTATTTCTTCTTCCCTCACTCCCTTCCTTCTTTCCTTCATTTGTCCCTTTCTCTTCAATTTCTTTCTCCTTTCTTCCCTTCTTTTTCCCTTGCTCCCTCACTTTTTTCCATCTACACTTTCTCCTTTCTTCCCTTCTTTCATATCTCCCTCCATCCCTCCCACATATCCTCTCTCTCTCCCTCTTTCTTCTTTTTCCTGCCTTCCCTTCTCCCATCCTTCCTCATATCCTCCTTTTATTTCAACCTTCCTTTCTTTTTTCCTTTCTTCCTCTTTCATCAATTCTTCATTTGTTTCATCCTAATTCCACTTTTCCTCCCTTCCTCCCTCTTTCCTTCTTTTCTTTCTGTCTTATTTTATCTCTTCTACCTTTCCTCCATTACTTCTATTATTCCTTTTCCTTCTTTCCTTTCTTACTTAATACTTCCCATCCTTTATTCTTTCTCATTTTCCCTTCCGCCCCAATTCCTTCCTCAATTATTTCTTTCCCTCCCTCTCTCCATTGCTCACTCCATCTCTCCTTCCTTCATTATTCCTCCTTCCAACCCTCACTTCCTTCTTCTTTTATTGCTTCCTTCCTTCCACGTTACTTTGCTCCTTTCCTCTCTCTTGTTCCCTCCCTCCCTTCAATTCTTCACCAATTTTTTCCTTCCTCCCTTCCTCTCTTTCCTTCTTCCCTCCTTCTTTCCTTCTTCCTCCCTCCCACACTCCCTCTCTCCCTCTCTTCCCTTCCTCCCTCCCTCCCTTCCTCCCTCCCTTCCTTCCTTCCTTCCACCCTTCCTTCCTTCCTTCCACCCTTCCTTCTACCCTTCCTTCCTTTCTCTCTCCCTCGCTCCTTTCCTATCTTCTTTTCTTCCTTCATTATTACTTTGTTCCTTTCTTTTCATTTCTTCTTTCCTATATTTAAAACCTATTACAGTTTGTTTTCTACAGGATTTTACAAAAGAAATTGTTCCTAAGACTTCATCTACTGCCATGCATAAATACATAACATATACATATATCTATACATATACTGTTTGGTTATTACAGTGCTCTGTATCCAGAGTTAAAAAAAGCAAATATAAACATACTTACTATGTGTCTTCAGTGTTCCTTTTTTTTTTAAATTTCATTTTGTACTTTGTTATTCCTTCTTGAATTAGAATCTCCTCATTTAAAAATGGGCATTTTTATATCTTTTCTTTCAAAGCTTATGTTTTGCTGATTCCAGATTATATATGAACATAATGAATAGATCAATGAATATCTACTGGTGATTATCAGAGGTTTATACTTATTTGGTGCATATCATAGGAAAACAAGTGTTGTATTTTTTCATAAGGTTGTACATAAAGGACTGGAGCAGTGGCACAAGTGGTATAGCATTAGCCTTGCACGCGATGACCTAGGACTGAACATGGATTGATGCCCTTGCCTTCCATATGGTTCCCTGTGCCAAGAGCAATTTCTGAGTATCTAGCCAAGAGTAACCCCTGAGTGTCATTGGGTGTGGCCCAATAGCCAAAACAAACAAACAAACAAGATTTTAAATGAGCAGATATCATATAAACTTAATGAGAAAGTAGTTGTCAAATTTTTAGAAACATAAAAAGAATATACCTTATCATAAAATTAAGTTAGAAAGGACTAGCTAAATTTAATTTAATGGTACAAACAGAACACAATTCAAACTTACAAGGAATCAACCTATTTCTAAATCTGAATGTTTTCTTATTTTTATTATATATACTTTTTATTTTGATCATATTGGCTTATATATCTTTCACAGTAGTATTTTAGGTACATATTAACATTGAATCAGGGTAATTCCCATCACCATGTTTTACAAAGGAATGAAAAGGCTCTTTCACTGGCCTAAGGACTTTTTTTTTATCAACAATTTTTTTATTTTGATCATAGTTGCTTACATATCTCTCACATTAGTATTTTATGTACATATTAACATTGAATCATGGGAATACCCACCACCAAATTTGTCCTCCCTCCTTCCCTGTTTCCTTTCTACAACACATATCCCCCCCAACCCCCCTCCCGCCCCCAGGCTGCTAGAGTAGATGGTCCCCTCTTTGTCTAGCTTACTATCAGTGATCATACATCTGTTTGGTCCTGGTGCCCTCCCTTGTTTCTCCCTCTATTTGAGAGTCTAACCTAGATAAATCGAGTTATGTGGTTTTCTTTGAGGGAAAGAAAGGCAATAGAATGGGGGTAAAGATTAAGCAAAAAAAAGAATAAAAATAAAAATAATTAATTAATTAAAAATATGCTGAAAATGGGCAGAGACCTTCTAGTGGCTATCTGCCTCAGTTTGCCAGAGGACATGAAAAAGGTACTTGAAACACCGTAACAATACAAAATAAATGTCAAATTAGATATCCAGTGAGCCCTACAGCAATAAAGAGAAGCACCACACATTAGTCTCAGTTCTGAATCCAAATCATGTCAGAGTGCAAAAAGGAGAAAGATAAGATAAAATAATACAAAAATAGAAAAACATCCACTTCAATATCTATACCAAAATAAAGACGTCAAAAAAAATCAATCAATCAACCAATAAATATATATGTGGAAAAAATGATTATTTTGTGTCTTTTTTCCTTTTCCCCCTGTCTAGGTACAGTAATTATTGGGGATATTATAAAGGGAATTCCCTTGGCCTGGGAGATACAGGGTTTCTCCATCCCTGAAGAATACTGTCATGGGATTAACTATAGACTCCTTGCATGATCCTTTACTCTCTCCTCGGTGCTTTCGTGATGTATGGAAGACTTCTGCTTCATCATGGATGGTAAAATAAGTCCTCTGTATCTAGAGATCTTGGTGACTGTGCAGCTCAAGGAATGGGGCTTATGATGAAGGCTTTCTTTATGGCTCTAGGAGTTCTGCTTCTTCAGTGTCGTTTTACTTCATCTTCTGTAGTTGGTGTTCTTGGTCATTATGTTGCTTCTAGGATGGAGCCTGGGACAGTGTCTTTCATTATGTTTCTTGAACCCGTTCACTTGCGGTTGTCTCAGTCAGACCTCTGGAATTGGATATCTTGTTTGTTGAGCAGATTGTAGACCGAGAGCTAGGTTAGAGCTATTTGTTGCTATTGTTGGTCCCGGGATGCATACTGCTTAGTCCTGGTTGTAACGACCAGTCATTTGTATATAGCAATCTTGGTTTTTGCACAGATCAGAGGGTGACATGTCTTCTGTTTTGTCTTATCATTGGCTGGTGAGGAGGGATAACTTGCTCTTAGATCTATTTGTCCCCATTTCCTCGTTGTCAGGTTATCAATTTAGAGCTGGCATACGTCGGTGTCAGAGCAGTATTATGAATGCCCTGAAGGTGACTTGGTTCCTGGAGCTGTTGTGGAGAACTCTGTCGTTCTATGTCTATTCATTTCTTCTCCCCAATTTTGATGGGATTAGATATTTTTGTGATTTGTTTTGTTGATTCCAGATTATATATGAACATAGTGAATAGATCAATGAATATCTACTGGTGATTATCAGTACCTCTTTTGCTGTATCACATAGATTCTGATAGTTTGTGTCTTCATCGTCATTTGTTTTCAGGAAAGTTTTGATTTCCTCTTTGATTTCATCTCAGACCCACTGGTTGTTCAATAGTAGGCTGTTTAATTTCCAAGTGTTAAAGTTTTTCTTCTGTGTCCCTTTGTAATTCACATATAATTTCAGAGCCTTGTGATCAGCAAGGTAGCCTGCAAAATCTCTATCCTCTTGATTTTATGGAGGTATGTTTTATGTGCCAGTATGTGGTTGATCCTGGAGAATGACCCATACACAGTGGAGAAGAATGTGTATCCATGTTTCTAGGGATGGAGTGTTCTATATATACATATATATACACATATATGTACATATATATACATGTATGTATATATATGTCTACTAGGCCTCTTCCTTTTCTCTTTTCAGGGCTAGTAAATTTTTGTTGGGTTTCAGATGGTTAACCTATCAAGTGTTGACAGGGACATGTTGAAGTCTCCCAAAATCATTGTCTTACTATTGATATCCTCTTTCAAATTTTTCAATAATTGTATTAGATTTTTTTTGCTGATCTCTCATTGGGTACATATATATCTTTCTGTTGCACATATTCCTTTATTAGTACAAAGCGTTCATCTTTGTTCCTTACAACTTTTCTGAGTCTAAAGTTTATGTTGTCTGATATTAATATTGCCACCCCAGCTTTTTAAGGGTATTGCTTGCTTGATGATTTTAATCTAGCCTTTGACTTTGAGTCTATGCTTGTTCTGACTATTCAGGTATGTTTCTTATAGGCTGCAGAGGTTGAATAATTGTTTTGATCCATTTTTTCACTCTGTGTCTCTTAATGGGTGCATTTAGTCCATTGACATTGAGGGAGATAATTGTCACAGGATTTAGTGTCATCTTTGTATGTAAGTTGGTGTGCCTGTTGGTCTGTCTTGTCTTAAAGTACACCTTTCAGTTTTTCTTTTAAGGCTGATTTTGTATTGGTAAAGTTTCTGAGCCCTTGCTTATCCATGAAGCAATGTATACTTCATTCAAACCTGAATGTGAGTCAGGCTGGATGCAGTATTTTAGGTTAAGCATCCATTTCATTCAGTCTTGTCACAATATTCCACCACTGTTTTCTGGCCTTGAGAGTTTCTTGTGACATGTCTTATTTAAATCTTAAGGTTGCTCCATTGAATATAATTTATCTTTTTGGTCTTGCTGATTTTAGCATTCTATCTCTATCTGATCTAATTCTAGAGATTCTGATACAGAAAGAAACCAAGTCAATCTACCATTGAACACCAACCTGGTCCCAGTTTTTAGGGTCTGAGTGACACTCATACAATCTCTTCACACTATCTATGTATCTATCAAATATCTTTCTTACTATCATGTATTTATCCATCTAACTACTATCTATCTATATATATTCCTATCAGTCTCACTTTCTATTTTTCCATCTATGTATCTATCTATCTTTCTATGTGTCACCTATTTACATATATACTCATATATATATATGTCCATCCATAACCATCTATCAAACCAACTATGAACTTGTCTATTTATCTACATATTTAACTATCATCTTTCCTTTACTTGTCTTCATCTACCAACCTAACTATATATCTATCAAACTCTTTCTCTCTCTCATAAGTATAGTATGCTATCACCTACAACTATTGTAGAATATCTCTTAGATATTCTGATAGAGTAGATACCAATAGGCTTATAAAAACGTTATTCTCTCTAGCCTAAAGACTTTTTTCTTTAATTTTTAAAGTCATATTATTTATTTGTTTTTGGGCCACACCCAATGACATTCAGGGGTCACTCTTGTCTATGTGCTTCGACTTCACTACTGGCTTGGGGATTGAACTGCAGTTTGTCCTAGCTAGGTCAGCTGGCATGCAAGGCAAATGCCCTATTGCTGTGCCACCAGTCAGAAGCCCAGATATATTTTGATATCTTTATTGCATTAATGAAGTCCATTATGAACTGACAGTGGTGGTATTTAATCTCTAGTCAGAGATTCACAAAGCTTATTTAAACTGTGCAAAAAAATGACTATGTATGTTTCTGTCATCAGTTCAATGTTATCTTAGAAGCTTAAAAATAATCGAGGGAGAAACAATTGGGGAGGGGATTTGGTCACGTCCAGTGATGCTCAGGGCTTACTCCTGGCTCTACAGTCAGAAAATTTTCCTGGCAAGCATAGGGGACCAAATGGGATGGCGGTATTTGAACCACCATCGGAATTGGATTGGCTGTATGCAAGGTAAATGCCCTACCACAGTGTTATGTCACTGGCCCCATATGGAGAAACAAATTAAGGTGCAAACTTTGTCCATTGAGGAGCTCTTGTTATATAGAAATATCAAATATTTTTGGATTCAAAATAGCCAGAGGATGTGGTTATCAGTAAACTCAGAAAAATGTTAGGAGTGCCATACAAGTTTGAGCAAAATGTAGTGAATAGTCATTGAGAATCCTGTGCTCTTTCCTGTCAGTGTACTTTGCTAGGGACAAATACTAAAATAATTTTGCCAATAGGATGTTCAGAAAGGAGAGCTGAAATATAATAGGGCTTTGCTTTTCTGCAGATGAGGAAGTGTCAAGGCCTTTTCCATTGCTACCTTGAGTAAGGAATTTTGGGATCGACTTTGGTATTTTACTTAGCTATCCATATTCCATGAGGAAAGAGACAAAAGAGACCAGAGACCACGTTGCATGATAGAATGAGACCACCAAGGGTGAATCTATTGTGATGCTGTTGTACCACCTGTGTCTTCCAGGGTGAAATCCAGGAAGCATTGGCAGATGTCCATCACAAGGTAACTCCTACTCCAGCATGGTGGGACAAGGGAGGTATCACTAAATGGATGGCAGTACATGCTCCTAAGGGCCAGTGTCAGAGAGAGAACTAAGGCATTATGTGGAACCATCAGGAAATATAAAGTGGAGAGGCCAGGATATCTGTGAATAAAGACTTGGAGGTAATGGTCAAGGATGAGATAGCATGGGAGATGCTGGAAAGAGATGGGTAAGGGACGGTATCAGACATGAGCCACCTTGAACTTGACCACACATCGTTCACACAGCAGCACTAAGACAGAGGAGCCTTAAATTAGCATGGAGGTACCAAGGAGGTGGGACAATGAAGCATGGAGCCAGAGACCTTGCTATAGACCAAAGCCCCAACTCTCATTTCTTGAGAGCAAATTCATCAGGACTTGCACAGGGAACTCACTGAGTGTCTCATGTCCTGTCTGCCTTGAAATTATGAGAGGGCCTGGATGTCCCAACTCAGGATCATGCTATCACCGCTGCTCATCCTCACTTCCCTCATCATGCCCACAGGTGAAAGGTCTGGACCAGCAGGTGCTGGCTGGGCACCAGCAGCAGTGGACCAGTCTCCTGAAACTGCAGCATGGCCTGGGTGAGATTCAGGACCATCTGCCTAGCTCTCTGATTATCAGGGAGGAAACGAAGCAGCTGCAGAGCCAGCTGTTAGAGGAGCTGCAGCTCCAGCACAGCAGAGACCAGGAAATGATCCAGCAGCTGCAAATGGAGCTCAGGAAGACCCAAGTGAGAGACAGAGGCCTTGGACTGGTGGGCAGGAATGCCTGCTAGTTTTGTCCTTTGAGCACTCAAAACCTTCTTCCTCATCTTTAGGATCTCCTTAAAATATCTCAGGAGACAAACCTGGAGCTCCAAGCACAGCTGAATAAAAGGAATAGTGAGTTTGAGATACCCATAGAGTTTTAGGCATACATTGGGATCGAGGTGCTAAAGCTGTGCAGGGACTCAACCCTCAGTCTGCTCTGACATCTTGGTTTCCTGACACCCTTTGCCACCTCCATAGGAAATGGAGAGGAAAAGGAGACTGAGGAGTTGGCCACTGTGCTGGTTCCATTTGGCAATTATGAGAACATAGCGCTGACTAAGAAAACGCCAAAATGCTCGAGCTTGCCAGGGGAGCAGGATGGCACAGAAGACAAGGTAGGCTTGACATCCTACTCTGAGTTACCTGCATCCAATGCTCTCAGTTAATCTTCCCCTCCCTCCATTTTCTCTAAGTTTCTATTTCCTCTTACAAACATGGGCCCACACAAACCCCCTTCTCCTCAAAATATCCTGGAAACTCTTGGCTGGTCAAAGAGAAACTCCTTCCTAAGGACACCCTCAGGCAAATTCCATCCTGGCTCTTTACCAAGACTCGATTCTCAGCAATGGGGGAGGTGCCACAGACCAATCTGCCCATTGAACAAACTGTCAACCAGTTCATTCTGGCAAGACACCTAGATGGCACAGAGGCCACTAGAGGGTTCAAATGCCACTCTGAGCTCTAGGAGGACTTGCTCTAAACTCAGCATTTTCCTTCCTCCACTTGGGCTCAAACAATACTTCCTTTGAAAACATCTGCTACATTCTTCTGGAAATCCCATGGACACTCTTTAAGGCTGGAAGGGATGATCCTTCCTGAGGACTCTCCACAAGCAAATTCTTTTTTTT
>PVKC010047790.1:0-11003 GCA_004027635.1 Crocidura indochinensis | reverse complement strand
TCAAAAGAGGAATCTAGGGCTTCAAGGGTTCTACCACCTGTCACAAGAAGCTGCACAATTGCCTTTCTAGCAGATAGAATTTTGCTAGTAAAGGATAGTGGTTCCAAATCAATGTTCTGGGTCATCTTCAATCAGATCATCAATTCTAGCCTAGAGTATGTGGCAAAGAAAAAAACTGGTGAAAGTAAACAAGAATATAGGGGGAGGGTGGGAACATTTGTGGCAGGAAATGTGCACTGATGAAAAGTAGTGGACATTATATGACTAAAACTCAATTATGAACAATTTTGTAACTACGGTGCTTAAAGTAATTATTTAAAAAGGCAGGGATGATCCAGGGTTATGCTAATAAGTTTCAGAACATCATGAGAAGATCACCTCGTTCTGAGCTCTCTAGACACCCCTGTCTCTAAGAGGCAGGTCGCCAGGAAAATGTGGCCTCAGTCAACCTAGAGGGAAAGTATAGCCACCAGTCCTCCATCTTACTATGTAATAACAAATAGCTCCATTTGCTGAGCATCTACCATATACTAGACCTTGTGCTAGACACTTTAATAAACTCACCTTACCAATTTGCAAAAGCCCTATCTGCACTAGTCTCTTTTATGTACTCAAGGTCTTCTACTGTTACCAATCAGAAAGAATATGGAAAAAAATGCAAGTTGCACTTTGCTTAAAACAAAGAAACAAACAAAAAACACTCCACTTTTCAATTGCCAGGTTGAAGGAGAAAATGGAGACCCTGAATGAAGGAAGTTCAGTGGAACCTGACAACAGTAAGGCAGGCAGGCTTTCCCAAAAAGAGTGGAGAACTGGGCAAGTCCAATTCCAGGTTATATAACATTGGCCAGCAAATCTATCAGGTACAAATGGCACAAGGAGGCTCTGCCTGAGAATCATTTATCTTTGAGGGGAAAAACACAAAAACTGGGCTGCAGAGAAAAATAAAAGGCAGTATCAAGTATTCAGAAAATCTGAATTGGAGATCAGCCAATCCAGTTGGAGGAGCCAGGGAAACTGTTAGCTGCAGAGGATTCGATAATGAAATGCTGTGTGCATTTAGACTGGATGTATGGGGAAATGGGAATGGAGAAAGACTGTCTTCAATAATTGGACAGTGGAGTTTGCAATGAATTCAGGCCCTGCAAAAGAAGCCCTTGCCAAAGGATATAAAAGAAAATTCTCCTACAGGAAATGCAAATAACCACAAAGCTATCGTTAAAAAATCCACAGCAATGTTCACCTTGGGTCCAGTTCTCCAGTTGGAATCAGTCTCCCAGCTTGTACCTAACATGGTATAAGCACTGTTCGACAGAAAACATTTGTCTAATCAGGATTTCGTTATTGGTCCCATCTGTTTACCAGGATTGCTCATCACCTCAAAGTTAACTGAAATCTGTTTGTCATCAACAAATTACATAAGAGCCTGGTAAATATTTTATGAATAGAATTGTAAATATTTTCATCTCTTTTCGCAAGAATAAGTGATATGTATTTACCCATGCCTGTCGCTCCTATAGAACGTGTGTCCGCCCCTTACCTAGCGCTTATCTAGGTCAAAGACATTTTTAGGCCCAAGGGAAACACTATCTTCCTAGTCTCCAGATACAATAAAATTGAAGAGATACTTCTCATGCTAGAAGTTTAAATGGACATAGCAAAATCTGAGAAAGACCTATTACTGCTTTCAGAAATTATAATGTGAAAAAAAAGAAAAAGTTAAAATGTGTGGTTAAAATAATAGACTTGATAACAAAAGAAATCTGGGTTTGAATCCTGGTTCAGTCAGTCATCTCCTCATTATGTGACCTTGGGAAAGTGAGTTCATCTCTACTGGTGAACCAGATGCCAAGAACTAAGACTATGAGAATAATACCATTGGTAAAGTATCAATCGTAGTTCTTGTTAAGTAACTAATTGCTCAATCATTCTACCTGTCTTTTTCAAACCTGTAATTTTCAACTTTAATGTATCCTGCACAAGATAGAATGACCTGTTAAAGTTAAACATCTTCTTCATCTGAGATTTCAGACAAGATCACAGATCCATTTTCAGTTACTGCCATAAAAATGACTCATGATAAAAGTGTTACAATGTCATCTTGACTAGCATTGTGCCTTTTTAGAGCTATTCTATCTTTAATGCATGACTGGATGAAATCATGGACAGAAAGCATCCAAACCAGGAACCTGAAATTGCACTGAATAGTTCAATGGATATCATCTAGCATTCCAGGAATCTAGTTTTATGTGTCAGGATAGGCTGCTGAGATAGAGGGGAGCAAGAGAGCAAATGAAATGCAGGACACTTCAGCTTCATTGGAAAAGTCTGATCCAAGACTAGCTACAAAGGACCTTACTATTAAAGGGAGCAGTACCCCTGCAATGTTCCAGCTCTCACCACTCTGCTCCTTCAGCATGGGGGTCTTCTTCCCATACCCAGAATTTTGCTTTTCTACTTGCCAGATGTGCCTAGAAATTGTAATGTGTTCAGCACATTGTTAAAACTTTTCAGCTGGTTAGTTGAGGTCTCTGAAGTTTGGAGTAAGAGGAACCTAGAATTTCTGTCTATTCATTGTTCTCAAAACTATAGCAGTTCCTGGAGGTCTCAATCAAATCCTTGCACCTTTAAGAGATATAATCCATTTTCTTTCATGGTCTCCCCAAAACCTGAGAGCTTAGAATCAGACAACTTAGACTATAGACAAAGAAATGTCCAGTGAATACCATGTGCTGAAAGACATAAAATTCTTTTCCTAAAGAGTGAGACTGGACAAGCCCCTCTGAGATGTCTGTGGTGACTAGATTCATAACCTAAGAACATGTGCATACATGGAAAATATGCAGATTCACATCTAGCCTTTCTCTCACACAAAAATGGACAGTGAGTCATAAGAGCCTTTAATAGTGATTAATTAGCGTTCTTATCTTCTCGGGCTTTCAAAGAAATTTTCTTGTTCTCAGTGGTCACTAAATTACCTTAAGTTCCCCCAAAATCTATCCAATTAACCATATAATAGGAGTTAGGATGAAGATAACAAAGCTGTTTCTTCTTCCCCCACTCTTTCTACCAATTCTATATCTTCTTCATTTATTTTTTTCACAGGTGCTCTGGACTCAATGTTACATCCAAAATTAAGACTTTGGAAAGGTCTGAGCTTTATTCAATAACTATCAGATGTTTTTTTTTTTGTTTGTTTGTTTTTTGTTTTTTTTTTTTTTGGTTTTTGGGTCACACCCGGCAGTACTCAGGGGTTACTCCTGGCTCCATGCTCAGAAATTGCTCCTGGCAGGCACGGGGGACCATATGGGGCACCGGGATTTGAACTGATGACCTTTTGCATGAAGGGCAAACGCCTTACCTCCATGCTATCTCCCGGACCCCAGATGGTTTTTATTATCTCTGTCATCTCACCTCTAGCCTCATCTTTGTCATGCACCTTCCAAAATACAAAATATTGGAATTAATTACCTAATGGTAATCGATACCAAAGGAAGTAGCCAGCTTAGATTCATGAATTAAAAGGCTGTTTTTCAAAGTATAGCTCATTGCTTTGGGATTACACATCCCTCTGGAAACTTAATCTAGGTTTTTGGATGCCAAGTTTAACCTCCATGTTATCAGTTATCACTAAAATTTTCTCCCATAAATTATATCTCCTGGAACAGTTTTCAGTAAGGCCAATTTTTGAAAATCAAGTTGTTCTCTCCTGCTTTGTATAGTCTATAGAAATTAGAAATTTTAATGTTAAGGGAAGAAACGAGCAGCTAATGTAATGTACTTTGAGTTTTTGCATTCAATTTTTAGCATTCAGTTTTTGCCAAAAACTATGGGCTCCAATTGCCAATCTGATCCATTTCCAAGACTTGCATTGAACACTTCAAAATCACTAATTATATCTTGTACAAATCATAATCCTTCCTACTGGTTTTTGGGTTTGTCTATTTTCAATGAAATCAGTAGGCCCCAAATGATGATTCTCTAGGAAAGTTCCTCCATACAAATAGAGGGGGAAAATTGAGGGAGAAATATTTTTGCTTTGCAATTTGGAGACCTTGAAAATATTCCTAGTTTTAAGATAATTATTAGTTTAACTTATTTCTGCTCAGCTGCATGCATTTATTCAATTCTAAAATAAACTATTAGCTATGGGATTTTGAGAGGGCTTTCCATCCCAAATTATGCTAAATTCATCCAAAGAGTCATTTTCTCATAAAGTCTCAGAGTTTATGCCTCTTTAGAGGAAAGAAGACAAGCTCTGGTCTAAAGCAAGGACATGGAATTAGTGAAGTAGTAACAGATAACCAGAGAAGACTGGAATCAGAGAGATAACACAGTGGAAAGGGCACTTTCTTTCCCCTGGCATCCCATATCCCTTAGCACTGCCAGAAGTAATTCCTGAGTACAGAGCCAGGAATAACCTCTGAGCATTGCTGATTGTAAGCTGTCCCCCACAAGAAAAGACAGTAAAATAAAAGCACATATTCAATATCATTTACAGCTATATCTATTCAGGAAACACTTTCCCTGAAAAGTGTAAGTAGATGCCTCTGTATTTAAACAGTGTTTGCTAGTCAAATATGTTTATAAAATACTTATTTAACATGTGAATTTCTTTACTGAAGTTCTTTGCACACTTATATGAATTGTTGATACCCCATTTTGCACTTTGAAGAAACCACTTTAAGGAAATGTAATAAAAAATAAATGAAAATCACCAATGGAAACAGCAGCAAACAGGGATTAATATTTCTAATGATAACTTCTCAAAGTGGACTGGAATTGTAAATCAATTAATAATATTGTTTCTGCAGTAAAAATCTGAATATATATAGCAACCCAATTCCTTCATTGAGTGTTTATAAAGTGCTTTCTATGGGTAAGATCCTATACAGGAAAATATGGTATATATTTTAAGTATATGTTTGTGAAGGAATAGGTGAGTCTTTGTGTATAAGTACACAAAGATTTGTGTATACAGAGTAGGAAGAAGGGGGAAATGATGAAAAATAAATCTTTGCACTAAGGATAGAAGACATGCAGTAGTTAGTTGATAATTAGAGTTAATTACATAAAACTATAAGTACCAAATTATTAAGTTAAGACCATGTAAGAATGTTTTGAAACAAGACATAGTCAGGAAGAATTTTGTGGAGAGTCAGAGCTCAGACTGGTCTATTCTAAATTCAATTAGTGTTGACCAAATGATAACCTGACAACTGAACATGTAAGATTTATTTCCATTTACAAGCTGAGAACTGCAAATATTTCAGAACAGTGACAGTGAATAATTAGAGGTGTTGCCATAAGTGAAGAATTACATTTTTCTGCCTTGATCCAATTGCCATGTATGGTCATTTCTCACTACCTCTTTAATCCATAATTCTTCCAGTTCCTTTCCAACTCGCTGCTGTCAGGTTCACTAACTACTTTCTGGTTGACCTTGATTTGTGCAAAATGATTACCATGTCAGGCCCCAATTTGTTGCCAGTCTCTTGCAAGGTTAAAGAACTTCACCTACTCTTTATTTTTTTTTGCCACTGTGGATTTTCTAGTTACCTTTGAGCTCAGTCATTGTATGACCTCTGTATAAGGAACCCATGGTTAGTCTAGAGCTAAAGGAGGGCACTAGACTTAAAAAAGCCTTTGGTTGCCTGTACCTACAACTGCCATGAGATACTTAGGGTAAAGGGGATATTGATAGAAGTCAGGGCATAAATTCACCCCTCTCATTTGAGACATAGTTTCTACTAGCATCCTGGGTTCCTCTAAAAAATCTGAGTCCCTCTAAAGACTACCAAAACTTCTGTAAATCAAAACTGTTTCTTAGTTACCAAGTAATACCACTGAAGATTAATATTTTGATTCTTAGGTTAAATATGGTAAAAGAGTACTTCAGTGCATAGTATCAAAATATGAACAAACTACACTTGAATTTTGTTCTACTACTTACTGCTAATTCTGTGCTTTGGAAACAAGTATTTTATGGTTTTCTGATATAAGATAAAGAATAGTTTCCTCAGAGATACGTTGCACTATACATTGATGTTTAAAATGAGAACATCCATAATCTTTTCCAACGACTGCTTTGCTACTATAGCTACATATGTAGATTTCTATAATGATGTACATATAAATACATATTATGCATTGTTTTTTCTTATGTTTTTAGTCCCTTACTAAGCTCTGAATTGTGGGTATTAAAAAGCCTTAAAATAAATAATAAAAAATTAAAAAAAGCCTTTTACTCACTTGAGTTTCTGGGATCAATTTTCTATATTTTGATTTATGGGCAGGGATATTCTTTATCTTTGAATATCCAGAGTTCATTGCATTTCATGCATACATTTACTAAATATATGCTTAATTATTTATGGATTGATTGTTTCATTGAGTACAAGAATAAAATATATGTCAGAATAAAGTTCTATTGCTCTCTTATAGATGAGACTGCAAATGCCTGCCCAAATTATTCAGCATGCACAGTCGAAGTATATAGGACTACAAAAAAGCAGCAATATCTCAGACATATTTTGTCATCTTATTATTTACGGAAGAGATTTTTAATATCTTCAGCTTCATTTTGGGAACTTTTGAAAGGCCATTTCAGTTTATTTTTCAGGAAGAGTGCTATATTGGCAGGAGTGTGCAATTTCCTTTCTTACTGCATGTCACAAAGAACATAACTTCCTGATTAACCTGGTTGGAAAATGAAGGGCACGGTGGTTGCTCGTAAATTTACTTTGTTGATTAATCTTTGGTTAACATTTTTAGTAGACTTAGATAAAGTTGTGAAAAGTGAGAGCTTGACATTCTAACTTTGGTGATAGCATAAGCCTATTAAACTGAAGTTACAAGAAAGAAGGCATAGTCATAAAGGTAGTACGGTAAATAAGGGTGCTTGCCTTGTAAAAGGTCAACCCTGAGTTTGATCCTCAGCACACCATATGACACTCTGACCACTACCAGGAGTAATTCTTGAGCATAAAGCCAGGTGTAAAATCTTAGCAATGCCAGGTATGTCCCCCAAAATAAACAGCCCATCAAACCAAAGGACAAAAAATTAAAATCAAAGAGGAACACGGGGGGAGGGGGGGCAAGAATGCTAGGTTGGAACCAACTATGCTGACCTTTAATTGACATAGTGTAAAGAAAGTGCTGCCTTTATGTTTAAATAGCCAACTGCTCAAAGAGACAACAGCTTGGTAGAACTAGCAAAAAGAACTTGCTTTTAATTGACTGTAAGATCAATTGAACCTTAAGAGGCCAGAACTGCTAATACCTGAACCCAAACTTAGCTCTACAAATGGATACTTAGTGGGGTGTAACTCTTTTATGGGAGGGTGAGAACATAACGAAAATATTCAGTTCAGGACCTGAAAGAGTGTTAGAAAGAGATGTAAAGAATTGTAGATAGGTATCCCATAAATTTGAAGAAACTCAATATTCATTTTATGGGCTGTAGGTCAAGATCCACCCATATTCTAAAAAAGGAATGTTCAGATGTTTAGTTTAAACATGATTTTAGAGATGCTATATAAAGTGGACTTGTCTTGAGAAGACATTAATTATAACAAATAATATAGGAGTAACTCTTGACTGTTAGTTGAATGTCATAGAACCAGGCTATAAAACTTCCTAAGATTCATGTCATCATAGCCCCATACAAGGACCCTGAAATTCGGAGGAGAAATGCTTGTAGACAGTGGGGTGTTATAATCTAGAATTTTCTAACTCTATTTTTTTTTTGGTTTGGGTCACACCCGGCAGTGCTCAGGGGTTACTCCTGGCTCCATGCTCAGAAATTGCTCCTGGCAGGCACGGGGGACCATATGGGGCACCGGGATTCGAACCGATGACCTTTTTTTTTTCTAACTCTATTTTTAGACATTTGTTATCAGTTACTCTCCAAATATGAAACTGGATATATTTCGAGGTAATATGTATCTTTCTCATCATAATTCAAGTTAAGCAGAGTCTCAGTTGGATATAATTTTGCAAAGAAATGTTGTAGAAGTCATTTTGTTGTTTTGGGGGAGCATACCTGGCAGCGCCCAGGGGTTACTCCTGGCTCTGTGCAATGCTTTCTATTATATTGCTCTATGTGTCTACAGAAGAATATCAAGGAAATGGAACACTGCACCAAATTAGTTTAGGGAATTCTGGGTTCAACCCAGTTTCATAAGTTTCATTTTTAATGGACTTTTAAAATATTGATATACTTGCATATTCTGTTTTTCTAAAATTACTTGACAAAGAGAATCCTTTTTCCTTGGAATACCAATATCAATTAATACTTTTAAAACTACTCTGTAGAGCCAGCGAGGTGGCCCTAGAGTTAAGGTGTCTGCCTTGCAAGTGCTAGCCAAGGAAGGACAGCGGTTCGATCCCCCAGCTTCCCATATGGTCCCCCAAGCCAGGGGCAATTTCTGAGTGCTTAGCCAGGAGTAACCCCTGAACATCAAACGGGTGTAGTCAAAAAAAAAAAACACTTACTCTGATATGGAGCACAGTATGAAATACTGCTTTGCCAATATTTTTAATGGGAAATATTAACAGAAAACAATAGAGATTGGTTTAGTAATATCAGCTGTTCTTAAACATTGCTAAAAGTGTAAAATAAAACCAATACTATAAAATGAATGCTGGAAAGTCATTTTAAAAATATTTCCTTTGCCTTTATCTAGTGACAGAGAATTTGAATTTTAATAAGTGCTTGAATTCTCATAGCTCATAACCAATAGAATTGATATATTCTACTTCCTTCTTTACTTTATTGAAAACTCATGTGAGGTAGAAGGAACATTTATATTTGTATGCACAGCACAGATGTGATACTGAGGGATGTGCAAAGCAAAGATAATAAGGTGGAAAGAAGAATATTTAATCCATATCTCTTTCTCTTCTTTGAAGTCTCTTTCTTTTGGACCAGCACAGAGTATAGGAAATGATAATAATCCTATGCATTTAATGAGATACCAAAAAAAATTCAGTTCCTGAGTGATTCTTAGGAGGCAGAATTATCAAATTTGTGAAATGGCTTGCTTAATCCTGTATAGTTAATTTTTTATGATTTTGATCATTAGAAGATAAATGTGTAACCATGAATGTGTCCATGAGAATGACTTGGGACTGAGATGAAGGTTTAGGATGGCCAGCTGAGTAAAGCAGATTATTGGCCTTATATAAGTGGGTCTCACCTAATCAATTGAAGAAGTCATAAAAGTTCCCCTCTCAAGTCCCCAACCCCCACCCCAAGCAAACTCCCAAATAAAGAAAAATACCTGAAATCAGAGTAAGAACTTTGTCTGACTAGCTGTTTGAGTCTGAGCATCTCATGCAATTGAATTGGCAAGTTTACTAAGTTGCTTTAATTATCTGACTTTTAGGTATAAATTGGAGCCACATTATAAACCTTATGTATTTCTTTTTTGTTGTGGATTTTCTTTATGGGCAAATGGGGCACACCTGGTAGTACTCAGGCCTGACTCCTAGCTCTGTGACTGGGGATCACTCCTGTGATTGGGGATCACTCCTGGGGTTCAGGAGACCATAAGGAGTGACAAGAATAAAACTTAGATCAGCCACATGCAAAACAATGCACTACCCACCTATTGCTACAATCCTTCAATATTGAGTATTTTCAATTTTCATAATTACATGAGCCAATTCTTGTACATTTTTCTCTCTGTCTTTACTTTTCCCTCCCTCTTTTTCTCATTCCTCTCTTCTCTGTATTTCTCACACACACAAATACAAAATCCCTCACACATTACTACTCTGGATATAGGGAACTTACTGAACAGATAATCAAGTATCAGCAGTCATAGTTCTCATAGGAATCTGTAAAAGTTGCACAAATGGGTTTAAATGAAGTCAGGTCACAGATGAAGGTTCTTTGTCTATGTGCCTACTTTGTAGCTGTTTCTATAAGCTTCCACTTCTGTTCCATTCACTCAGATTATATCACTTCAATTTTTTTCTGAAAAAGAAAAATGATCTCAATACAGTTTTCATGGCAATTTACATCATGGTCATTTATTTTCTAGTTGCTGGGTTTCTGGATAGGTCACAAAGCTCTTTCCTGATCCCGTCAGCTAGGACTAGAAAATTAAGAGTCATATCAGATAAGACTATGTTATCTAGATCTTCCATCTAGCAGAATTTTATATACATTTTCTCTAGGAGACTTGTGGCCTGGCCTAATCTATAATTGTCATGAATACACATGGCATCTTCCCACATATAGATGGCTAAATGGAAGAAAATTATTTGAGCAGAGTATTAAACTTTATAGAGCTAGCTCTAATTTTTTTCTATTTTTAATATGGATGATAAACATATTAAGTATGTACATTATTATAAGAGTACATATAAGAGTACAGATAGATATTGTTGGCTCCAAGAATCAGAGGAATTTATTAATTATTAAATATAATTAAATTCATATTAAGATTAATTAAAATAAAATAGATATTAAATTAAAATATTTAATAACTGAATCAGGTATATCAACATTTATTGTTTATGACTACATAAAAATGAAACACATATTTCTCCTAACGTAGAAGAAATAGAAGTAGAACTAGTAGATGTAAAAGGAGTAGAAAGAGAAAAATGAAACCTTTCACTCTATTGTGCTCACCTGACATTCCACCTAGTCTTATATACTAGTCCATATCTTAGCAAATATTCTCAATCTATGTTTTCTTTTTCTGTGTGTGAGCTCTTCAAACTGCTCTCTGTGTGAAGTAGAGCAGGAATCTATGAGAAGGGTCCTTAGACTCTTTTGATCTATTTCTATTTTTTTTCGGGCCACACCCATTTGATGCTCAGGGGTCACTTCTGGCTAAGCGCTCAGAAATCGCCCCTGGCTTGGGGGGACCATATGGGGCACTGGGGGATCTAACCGCTGTCCTTCCCTGGCTAGCACTTGCAAGGCAGACACCTTACCTCTAGCGACACCTCTCCAGCCCCTTGACCCATTTCTTTTTTTTTTTTAA
>PVKC010047789.1:0-11003 GCA_004027635.1 Crocidura indochinensis | reverse complement strand
TTGTTTCCCCATTGTCACACTAGTATTGTGTGTTTTTCTACGTGATGCGGTGGTATTCATTGGGAAGATGATGTGTGCAGCCAGACACCTCTGGTTCTAGTCTTTCCGGGTGTGTTGATTAGCCTACAAGGAAGTGGAGTCCTCCGTGGATGAGGCCTCTCAAATGATCAAATCTTGGGCCTAGGCATACAGCAGAGAAGACAATCCAGAGAGAAATGCTGGGCTTCTGTGATCCAGCACAGTCCTTAGTGTGTTTTTTTTTCTCTTCTTGTTGCATTGATGTGCTTTCCTTAGAAAGAGTGCACGGCCGCGTAGCGAAGCAGAGCGGCCGTGCTTTCTGCAGCCTATTATTAGCCTTACTGGGCAGGAGTGGATGCGGAGAAATTCCCAGCCTGACGTCACAATCAGGGGACCTTGCTTTGCAGAGTACTTGCTATAGCCGGTTTTCAGTCTAATGAAATGTTCCTGGGTGTTTCAGCCCTAGGATGGACTTCTGGGAGAGCGAGTCTTTTTTGGGGACCAGTTTGGTCCACTCCCACGAAGTCCAGAACAGCAAAGGACAAAGAAACACACAAAAAAGACAAGACTCACAGTTCTTAGGAGTTGGCCCTACTGGGCAGGCGTGGATCGAGTCTTCTGATTTTCATAAGAAGTTTTCCTTTAGCAGAAAGCCAGGAGTTTTCCTTGAGCACCACTAAATGTGGCCCCAAAACCACATATTTAATTGACCGATATGTTACTATAATGTCCAAACATTCATATTAGGTCAACGCAAAATCTACTTTCCTTAGGTTTGAGTTGTTCAACAAGTTGATTTTAAAGAATTAGTATTATTCTTTAATAAGTGTATCTATACCTAGTGTGGAAATAAGTTCCCAGAAATATTATGATCTATGCAGGATAAGAGTAAATTTATGATAAAAATCACTGCAACTAGACTTGGAGGAGGCAAAAACCAATGTATAATTTTATATTTTTATAACACTGGTTCTAAAAAAATTATTTGTTTAGGGGCCCGAGCAATAGCACAGCAGGTAGGGCATTTGCCTTGCACGTGGTTGACCCAGGTTTGAATCCTGGCATCCCATAGAATCCAACAAGCCTTCCCAGGAGTAATTTCTGAGTGCAGAACCAGGAGTTGCCCCTAAGGCTACAGTAGTGGACCAAAAATAAATAAATAAAGTGTTTAGAAGATCTTAAAATTATTGTTTTTATCCCTAAACAGCTCAATTCATTAAGTATGGGGAACTGGTCTTCTACTGTGTCCTTACTGATATATAACATGTTTATAAATATGTGTTGCTAAAATAAAGACTTTCATAAATAATAGATAACATAATATATAGAATAATAAATAAATAATGTTTTCACTAATAATTTTAATAGCTAAAATCTTGTCATCCTTTGGGTGTTAAATTTGATATCTACTATTTTGCTAATCTTATTTTGCTTATCTATAAAATTCAGTATTATAGAGCATCACAAAATAAATAGGTATTTAATTATCTCTCTGTTTTACAAATTCATATTTTGCAAGATTTTTTGTTCCTTGCTAATTGTCTTTATTGTATTAGCAATATTAAGCATTATATTTGCAACTGATTTTATATATATGCTGAGTAAAGTATTTCAAATAAAAAATTTTTTCTTTATGCACCATAACTGATTTTGTGATATGTCCCTATGACTTTTAAAGAATTTTATTAAATGCTTAGAAACAAAGAGACCTTCGAGAGTCAGAGCAATAGTACAGCAAGTAAGACAATTGCAGCCAGCCTAGGTTCATTCCCTGGCATTCCATATGGTCCCCTGAGCATCACTAAGAATAATTACTATTGCAGAGCCAGAGTAACCCCTTAGCATCACTGGAGGTTAGGTCCCAAACTAAAAATAAATACAATCAAATTAAAAAAAATAAAAATAAAGACATTCAGAGAGCTGTAAAAATGTGAGTTCATTAATTTATGATTAAAAGCAAAGGTGGAAAAAATGAGAAAACATAAATTCCAAATTTATGTTTGAAATTTTCTTTCTTTTTTTTTTTTTGGTTTTTGGGTCACACCCAGCAGTGCTCAGGGGTTACTCCTGGCTCCATGCTCAGAAATTGCTCCTGGCAGGCACGGGGGACCATATGGGGCACCTGGATTCGAACCGATAACCTTTTGCATGAAAGGCAAACGCCTTACCTCCATGCTATCTCCCGGGCCCCTTAATTTGAAATTTTCACTTAGTCAAGTTAAATAGGAAGCCAAGCATCTAGAGTGTTTTTTGGGATAGAGTAATTCCCATGGGTAAGCACATGACTAATATCTGAACACTGTTTTATCTGTCTCATGACTTGTTAGGGTTAGACCAGGTGATCCTTGAACAATAATGGTGGAATACTGAAACATCAGACCTACACATACTGGCTAAATAGTCCTGGAAATAGACCCAGGACTCCAGACAATGCTAGACATAGGTATTAAGCACACTATGTGTACTTTAGTGTAAATGTACAAGAATTCTTTAATAGATGCACATGAACATACACATGCAATAAGAAACAATATATTTCATACAACTACATGAATGACCTAGTGATTTGTACAATTTTAAATTTTTTTGGCCAAAACAACTTCGGAAACTACTTATAGACAGACATTTGAAGAGGCTGGAGCAATAGCACAGAGGGCAGGGCATCTGCCTTGCATGTGGCTGACCTGGGTTCGATCTCTATCATTTCATATATGCTTTCCCACAAGCATGCCAAGAGTTATTTCTGTGCAGGAGAAATCCTGAGAACTGCCAGGTGTGGCCTCCCAGGAAACAAATTTTAAAAAATAGATTTGACAATTCATCCAGAATATTTTAATAAGATATTAAAAATGTTGCTATAATTTTGTTGATTTACATTGTATTTTTGTTCTGGATATGCTAATCTCACTAGTTCTAATATTTTTTATGTCAGACATTAACAATTTCACTTGTCTGTTTCTACAATAACGTTTTTGATTAGAGAAAACTTTTTAAACCATATTCGAACATACCTTTTAAGCAGTACTTTAGGACAAGCTTACATTTTTCTTTTTGTAGTTAAAATATCTAGGTAAATTTAGATTGATTTATCCATGAAAGAAACAGTACAACTTTCTGTTTTACTTTCTTTCTCTAAATTTCCTTTGTCAAGATATCTACTCAAGTTTAACATTCCTTAAAACGTTTGATGTTAACTCACATTACCAGTCCCTTCATTTTACTTTATTCAGCTGGACTCCTAGTTGACAAGAGATTCTGACAACTGTGAAAACATTTTTTACTGTTTCTTTCAGCAAATTCAAGAAGTGAGTTTATTTGTCTTTATATTCCTTGGTATTTTCAATGTGCCATTTTTCCTATAATATATGATTCATATTATATCACTATAACCACAAGTTGCTTTTAATTTATTGTGAAATATAAAATAGATATAATATAGATGCATTTTATTTTAAAAGTCAATCTATCATTAACAAATTAATCTTATTGCATGGAGGACTTAGTGACATACTTCTAATAGGTATACAAAGGGTTTCTGATACATTTTCCCTTTGAAAAGGATTTATAGAAATTTTAAAGGTGTATAGTTTACTTATATATACAAGTGTTTATTATTTCTTTAAATAATATTTTATTTAAATACCTTGTTACAAACATGATTATGGTTGAGTTTCAGTCATATAAGAGTACACCCCCCATCACCAGTACATTATTCCCACCACCAATGTCCCAAATATCCCTCCTTCCCACCCTGCCCCCACCTGTACTCTAGAAAGACTTTATATTTCCCTCATACATTCTCATTGCTTAGGATAGTTTGTAATGCAGTTATTTCTCTAACTAAACTCATCACTCTTTGTGGTGAGGTTCATGAAGTGAGTTATAACTTCCAGCCCTCCTCTCTTTTGTGTTTATTTTTTAAAATTTCTTTTATTAGCAATGCATTAACTTTTTATTTAGTTTTAATTTGGGGGGGGGTCACAGCCGGCAGCGCTCAGGGCTTACTCCTGGCTCTACACTTGGAAATCGCTCCTGGCAGGCTCAGGGGACCATATGGGATGCCAGGATTCGAACCACCATCCTTCTGCATTCAAGGCAAACACCCTACATCTATGCTATCTCTCCGACCCCTAATTTTTAATATATATATATTTAAATTATGATTACAAACATGTTTGTAGTTGGGTTTTAGTTATAAAAAAGAACACTCCCCTTCACCAGTGTAACAGTCTCACCACCAATGCCTCCAACTCCCTCCTTTCCCACCCCTTGCTTGTATTCGAAGCAGACATTTTATTTCTCTCTTAAGATAAAAGTGGTCCTTTTAAAATTAAGTGTGATTTAAAGTGTTGATATGACAGTCTTTAAACCAGAATACAAAAAATAAAAATATTCCATTATTCTTTTCTGAGGCTTTCTAGTAAGTAATGATTATGGCCTTCTAGAGCAGTGTTTATTAATTGGTGTCCCCTAGAAGGAGGATACAGGTAAAATAAATCACATAAATATGAGGCCATGTATAAGAGAAATAGCTAAACTGTAGAACAAAGGGACCCACAAGAAGGACAAAGATTGGAAAGGAGCATGGTTGGATAATGGTTTAGAGACTTCACGTGGTATTGGGGATCAGCTACTATCAATTGTATGAAAGAGTCCCTTAACCTCTGTACAATCCCTTCATACTAAAGAAGAGCATTCTTTAAAATAGTATGTATGTAGTAATATTAGGCACAATAAAGGTTCATATAATTTTCAGCATTATGCTATTTTAGTATATACATATTAATAACAAGTTTTTTTAATAAATTCTTTTTGGGACTTTCTATAATCAGTTTCTTTAGGTACATTTAATGTCTCTTTCAGAAATAATTAGAAATAAGCAGGACCTACTCAATCCTTGTGTGAGTATGCATGTTTGCACACATGCATATGTATATACATGCATTCACTTTAATATATTTCTTTTCTTTGTTTTTGGGCCACACTCAGCAGTGCACAGGATTACTCATGGCTCTGTACTCAAGAATCATTCTTGTTGGGCTCAAGGGACCATATGGGATGCCAGGTATCAAACCTGGGTCAGTCTCATGCAAGGCAAAGGCCATACCATCTGTGATATCACACAGTTATTCTCCTTGGTTAACTCCCCCACTCAATATAATAGTATCATTATGTTATATTTTTCCATAGGTAGTCCTGAGGAAGATGCTACACCATTGCCATGATCTCAGTACCTCCCCAATGATTTCTATGGGTATATTTTTATTCTGCATGTGTACCTCAAACTACAGTTCATTTATAGTGGCAGCTGCCCAAATACTGTTTATAATTTTTTACATTACATACATACATTCTACATTACATACATACATACACAGACTAGACTTCTCAGACTGGCTTCTGGGTACAGCTGTAAACTTGATACTAAATAAAGTAATACTGAAAGCACTACCTTACCTAGATGACAGATGCCTACCAACTCTAGCTGTACTCACAACAGTCCGTTAAATTTTCATAGTACCCCTTTATTCCAGGAGCATTTATGTAATTGTCTCAGTTTTCTTTTTCTTTTTGATCTGCTTGTTTTCTTTTTCTTAATGATGCAGAATGCAATGTTGGTGTCTTTAAAAATCATATACTTCTCTCCTAGAAGTTTTGTAATCACAAATTTTTTAGTTTGTAAAGCTCTAGTAGATTGCTATCTTCTCATTATTGTCTTGTTTTATATAGAATAGGATATACTTTATTTTTCTTCAAGGATTTTATTACTAAGTAAATACAAGCTATTAGAATGCATCATACCCCCAAAATTCTTTATGAATTTGGCAAAAAAAATTGGCAAAAGAAAGTTGTGTTTTTTTTTCATATTACTTACCCATTATATGGGCTTCTCTGTTTCTTCAATGGTTAAGAATCAACTTAGTTTTTGCAATCGGAAAAATACATGGGAATTGGTGACTGCCACTAGATAAACAGTAATAAATGATGGGGAAATACAAGGTTTCTTATGGCTGTATACGCCTCCATACTTTGAAACCTAAATTGTTTACAATCCATATCAACATAAAGGGAAGAAATAGCCTTATTTGGTTCCACATTTCTACCATTATCCTATTCAGTTTTTTTTGTTTTTGTTTTGTTTTGTTTTGTTTTTTTGGGTCACACCCAGCAGTGCTCAGGGGTTACTCCTGGCTCCATGCTCAGAAATTGCTCCTGGCAGGCACGGGGGACCATATGGGTCACCGGGATTCGAACTGATGACCTTTTGCATGAAAGGCAAACGCTTTACCTCCATGCTATCTCCCGGGCCCCCTCTTATTCAGTTTTAACACCTGTGAAAAATAATATATTGATATTGAGTTTACTTTACATACATTTTAGAAAAAATAAGAAAATTAAGTAAAATGTAGATGTGGTAATGGTGTGAAATATATATTTCTCTCAACTGCATATTACTGTTTTAGTGATGTTGTTGATCTCTCTAATTCAGGGGTCCTCAGACTTTTTAAATAGGGGCACAGTTCACTGTCCCTCAGACCATTGGATGGCCAGACTATAGTAAAAACAAAAATTACAAAATAATTCCTATGCACACTGCAAACATCTTATTTTGATGTGACGAATCAAAATGGAAACAAATACAATATGTGGCCTGCGGGCCGTAGTTTGAGAACCACTGCGAATTCTTTCCTCTCTTCTGTGAGGCCTCAATTCTTTCTAATTTTGTAAGTAATTTTGAACTATTCTTTAATTTTAGTACAAACCATGATATTACAATATCACTTTAAATATTGAGTTGTTTGTCTGTATATAAGGCTAAACAAATAAATGCTCTACATTTTAGAGAAATTTGGAATTGAGCTCTAGTTATTTTTCATTGTTACTGATCAGGGATCTTAGTCTTAACTTTTACACTGTTTAAATTGTAGCCTGTAAAAATTGCTATTTCATCTCTTGGTATCTATGAAAGACTAGTCATTTAACCCAATATAGACATCAAAATGTTTTCTTAGCTCTATGGTGATTTCATTCTTTCATCTTTGCATTTCGGGGATACATTTTGAGAGGAAAACGATGAGCAAACAAAATAAAAACAGCAAAAAGTCACAAAAATGTTTTTCACAATTTTGCCTTAGCCCATTACTTGGGACAGTTTTAATAAGATCTACATCTGTTCTTCCTTAGCATCATATTAATTATGTCACAGAAAATGAATAATTTTTAAACATATGTGCAATTCATAAGAGTTAATAACTAGATATATAGGACCTAACTTGACTCTCTAGTACATCAATTTACCTACCAATCACATCTTCTCTTCTCAGCTTTGCATTCATGATAGAATCTCACCAAATTATTTCTATTTATATAAAGTAACACCTTATTCAGTAATTCAACTATCACTATGTTTACTTATATTTAGAAAGATTAAAAGTCAGAAAGCACAATTGTAAATTAATTTCTACATTCTCTTCTCCAAATGATAACTTCTGTTATATTTTTAATAATTACCATATTTAAGGCCATGTTTACAAAATTGTTCATGAATGAGCTTCAGTTATAGAATGTACATCACCCTTCTCCAGAGCACATTTTCTGCCACCAATGTCTCCAGTTTCTCCCCCACTCCACTCCCGCCTGTCTCTGGATCAGACTTTTGTCTTCTCTCTCTTTCTCTCTCTCTTTCTCTTTCTTCTATCTCACTCCTTATTTTTCTCTCTTTTTCCTTTTTGACACCGTTGTTTTCACTACTGTTAATAAAAGGGTATCACCTAAATCTAATTTTTTATTGGAAGTAAAGAAAAAATTATCAGTGAAACAAAAAATATTAACAAGTTTACTCCAAAGTATGACATTATATTTATGGGGCTGATATTTTTCCATAGAAATTATTTTCTCCATAGACTCATTTGAGGGGTATTAAAACTCATGTGCATTATCTTTGTTTAGATAAATATTTTAAAATATTAGTATATACATGAGTATAATGGTAACTTTTCTTATCAATACTTATCAGAAGATACTAAGAATTCAAGTTTAATGCTATAGACTGAATCATGTCTCCACTCCCCAATTCATATGTTGAAAATACCCCCAAAGAATTAAGGTGATAGTAATCAGGGATAGAACTTTTACAATGTAGTTGCTTTAAATGATTATAAAGTAGGATCATAAGGAGATTACAAGGATGTATAGAGATCTTATCCTTGCTTTCAATCTGCCACATCAACATATATCAAAATTGTGGTCAATAAACCAGGAGATAACCTGAAAATCAACAATGCTAATATCCTGATCTTTCATTTCCAGCCTCCTAAAATATGAGATTTTATTGATTATTTGTCATTCAGTGAATGGTATTCTGTCACTGAAGCCCAAAGTAAGAGGATTATTTTTCTTAATTATATCAGAATGTCCTTCCCCCAGTAATACATAAGTACTTTTAGTCTTGTGCTACTACAGTGATGAATGCAATTTATTTTAATCATATGAGCTCCTCTAATTCTTTCTAGAGCAGTAGGTAGGGTGGAGAAAGAACTCAAATGGTAGACTATGTGCCTTGCAAGTGCCTAAAGCCCTGGTTTAGTTTCCCGAACCCCCGATGCCCTTTATCAAAACTGGCCTGAGCAGCACCACATTGCTGGGCTGGGAACTGAAGTGTTAGGCTTGCAGTAACTAGAGTTCAGTCAGCAGAAAAGAGAGACAGTATCTGAGCCACACCTGAAGTGTAAAAATTTGATAAACAGGCAAACAGGATTTGAATATGGTTTATTCAGAACAATATTCATATCCTTGTAAACTTTCCTTTTTCATTTGCATGTAGTTTTGTTTTGTGATAATGACTATCAATACTCAGGGGTGACTCCTGACTGTGCACTCAGTAATCATTCCTAGCAAATTTGGGAACCATGTGAAATACCTATTATCTAACCTGGGTCAGTTGCATGCAAGGCAAGTGCCCTATTTATTTTGCTATCTTAGTAATTCATAGATATATATTTTATACATGATATCTATTAAGTTTTCTCTATGTCGTACAGTTGAATAAAACTCTGATTACCCCTATTTCCATCATTTTTCCATTTCTATATTCTAACTCATTGATAGGTATGTCTAAGTAAGAACTTTCAAGTCACAATATAGCTCTTATAAGCAAGTAGGGTGTTTGCCTACTATGGCCCACCTGGATTTATCTGTGGCATACCATTTGGACCTCCAAGAGTATCAAATTTATCAAATGTGATTTCTCAGTGCAGTGAAGTAAACCCTGAGCACCATTTGATGTGATACAAAAAAATTGTGAGTGAGAAATTAAAAAGTTGTTTTGTTTTGCTTTTGTATTAGACTCAATGGTGCTCAAGGCTTACTCTTGGGTTTGTGATCACAGGTCACTTCTGACTGATTTCCATGGATCATATGTGGTAATAGATTAACCCAATCAGCAGCATACAAGGCAAGAACCATACATTCTGTACTATCTTTCTGGTTTCTTAAATTCTTTTCTATTAAAAAATAAGAAAAGCATGGAATTAAAACACTTGAGTTAAGTTACTCTGTGTCTTATTATAATCAGATTGAAATATTAAAGGAATCCTCATTTGTCACTCAATTATAAGAACTTTCCCAGACCTCCCAAGCCAGGAAAATTGGAAGCCAGTGTATTAAATGTAAAATGTTCAAATAGTATTTTGTGAATGCATGCAAGGCACTGTGTTCCATTCATTGCACACAAAATCATATTTAATCCTTATATTATTATTTATAATATGTGTATTATCCCCAGGATTTAGCCTGAAGCTATGCATATGACACATGTTCAACAAATGCTTTTTGAATAGAAAACTCAAAATCTTCATGGTTAGACTTTCCTCATTTGTAAAATGAGAGTGCTGGAACACTTGATTTTCAAGCACAAGCCAGGGTTGATTAGTCTTGATCTCATCTCAAAGGATAAAATTTAACCCATAACAAATATAATAGAAAGACATTGAAAAATGAAATATTAAATATAAGTGTGAGTTGAACTTACATATGCCTCATTGAACTCTTTTGTACTAAAAGATACAGCATCTATATCATGAAATGGCTAGGAAATATCTTAATACCTTTATTTTTGAAAATATAATAAAACAAAAGCAGGCCAAACAAAATAGGAAATAACATTTATTGGGGTGTGTATATGTACTAGCTCATAAATGCTAAAACAAAATAAATTATTTATACTGATTATCAATCAAAAATTCTCAATAACAACTTTGTTCAATCATATAGGTTAAAAGAAGACTCATTCCTATTAGTGAATATTAGGAGACAGAAACCTCTCCTCTAGCAATTACAGATCACCACGAAGACTGTGAAAAAATCCAAACTCAAGCTACCCACTTCTAGAAATGTCTTCAAGCCATTTGCAATAAACCTGGGTGTCTTGAGATTAAAGAGGACTCTAGAATAAAGAAGCCTTCTGTGGTTGTAAATAAATTGTACTACAAACTGTATCTGTAAATAAATTTAGTTTTTTTATTATGCTGGCATTGTAAGCTAGAATAGTTCACAGAGTTAACTCTAATTTTTTTTAGATCATATGCTATCAAGTTTAACTTAAATTTTTGTTTAGACTTTTTAAGAGTTGCATGCAGATGTCCACAGGCACATACAGCAGTGTATTGTGCTAAAAGTAAATCTTTTTTTTTAAGTGAAGAACTTTTATTAAAAAAGAAGAATAGAGGGGCCAGCTCAGTGGAACTAGAGGTAAAGTGTCTGCCTTGCCAGCGCTAGCCTAGGACGGACTGCGGTTCGATCCCCCGCCGTCCCATATGGTCCCCCAAGTCAGGAGCGACTTCTGAGCGCATAGCCAGGAGTAACCCCAGAGCATCACCGGGTGTGGCCCAAAAACCAAAAAAAGAAAAAGAAAAAGAAAGAAAGAAAGAAAGAAAGAAAGAAAGAAAGAAAGAAAGGAAGGAAGAAAGAAAGAAAGAGAGAGAGAG
>PVKC010047788.1:0-11010 GCA_004027635.1 Crocidura indochinensis | reverse complement strand
TATTAAGAGGTCCTCAAGGAAATCTAGGAAGTCTGAGGCAAAAATCTGCCATTGTAGGTATTGAAGAGAATGGCAATTAGAATTCCGTGAATTGAATATTCAGTGCAGTGGGTTAAGAGTCAACAGGAGGGACCCAAGGCAAGTAAATACTAAGATAATTCTTCCCCCACTACTAAATTTAAAAGCAAAGAAAAAAAAAAACATAAGCAAGTAAAAATAAAAGATACAAAGCATATTCATTATAACAATAAAAAATATAAGAAAATTTGAATTTATTACATATTTGAAAGGATGATTTTTAGATTTATTAACCAAATATCCTTACTATGACCAACCACTATTATATTTAATTATAGTTTCATAAAGGAATGGTCTTCTATTAAAGTAGTAGAGGCACTTTCCTTTATAAAACAGTTTCAATTTAAAAAAAAATGTATATTAATATATAGTATAAAAAATTGTATATTAATATATAGTATAAAACTTATCTATTTCTTTGAATATATAAACCATCTGGCTCAACATGAATTGTATTGTTTCAACAATAGTTACAATTCAAAAATGTTTTCCTGTTCATTAAGGATAAATACTCAAAAATATGACATGTGTGATTAGACTGAAACTGATATCAAGTAGTAATTTGTGCCTGTGTTTCACATACTTTTAAAAATGTCTGGTGTAATATTTAATTCCTGTCACAGTGGTATTTGTACA
This sequence comes from Crocidura indochinensis, assembly GCA_004027635.1. NCBI lineage: Eukaryota > Metazoa > Chordata > Mammalia > Eulipotyphla > Soricidae > Crocidura > Crocidura indochinensis. Next base: position 10,296 of record PVKC010047788.1, on the reverse strand, counting down.
AATATAATTATATGCTCTCATTCATTTTCCATGCTTATTGGTTTATTATAAATTCTGAATATAAATTACAAAGAGATGTTCTGTTCAATAGCTACAAAATCATTATAAGCACATGTCTAAATCCAGTTTTACTTCATTTATACCATTTGGTGCCCTAGATATAAGCTTGGTTCCAGAAAGATTATTTTTGTGCAGGAGTTTTAAATTTTTGCCTAGAGTCTGTAAAGATCAGTTGAAACAAGAGCTCTATTGTTTTCTTTCTTATATTTGATTGCTCTAATCAATATGTATTAGCACTTTAATTGGGTGCTTACTGCATTTATGTATGGGGCTGCATGAACAACAGTTCACCTGTATATTACTTACATTGCAGCGTCAATTTTTATACTTCTTTGAGTGATGCTCTCATTACTAGAAAATAAAGCTGAATCATCAGTCTTCTCTTTAAAAGTGGAAAAAATCAATTGTAAAACAAAACAAAACATATAGGAGGTTATTCTAATAATAAGCCAAGATATTTAATCCCAATATCAATATTCATTAAAGTTTTATATTGTCAACCTACAGTCTAATTCCTTAGTGTATCATTGTGACCTTTCCTTTTATTCCTGATTAGCAGGGAATGCAGTTCTTTCTTGTAACGAGGCATTAGTACCACTGAGTGAGTGTAAGGTAGAAAAATATAATTAAAAGAAAAATTGATTTATAAAAGGCTTAACTAAAAGCCTGCTAAATGAGGACATAGACCCAACCACATCTGCTTCTCCTATGACTCTGTTCCATTGATTATAATGTCCTTGGCAGTAGAGGTCATGTTAATTTTATCACATCCAAGGATTCTGGGTGAAATATGTGGCACATGTGCAGGCTGCATGCTCGTTTGTCACATTATTACTTGCTGTCATTTTTGAAGGTAGGTGTCTTTTTGAAGAATGTGCCACAGCTAGAGGGTCATGCTATTTGCATAAATCTCTGAAACCTCTTTTCAGAGAGAATGACTGGAATGTTGCTTTATTTTCTGTTTACAGAGAGCATATATATATATATATATATATATATATGTATATATAATATATATATATGTATGTATAGGACAGCTGTCAGGAGTCGATGCTGACTCCTAAACATGGATAGTTCTCAATAAAAATTGCTTAACAGTCTATTAACGAATTGTAGTTTAAATTTCCATTTACAGGTCTGCATGTTAATTCTACCACTCGGAATAAGTAGTCTCAAGGTCTGTTGTAAGCAGATATTTTTTTGCTTTACAAAGTCAAAAGATACCAATAAATTGAAGTGATTTATAAAGCTCCCATTGCTTTTTGTTGATAACCACCTAATTTCCTTCCTTTACAAAATTAGAGGAAGAAGGATAGAACTGTATTTTTGAAGCTATTACAATTGATGTACTAAAATCCTAGGAAGGCTTTCGAATATTTCAAGAATGAATATTATTATTGAAGTTGGTTAAAATCATATAATTTTGCACATCATCTGTACAGAAACTTATTTTAAACAAGGTAAAATTAAAAAATAATTTTGTAACTAGAAGCATATTCTCTTGAAATGACATAGATTTAAATAAAACTGTTTAGAAGAATTTGGCAGTGACATTAACTTATAATGATAAAAGATTTGTCCATATTCTAGTCAATATAAATAATAAAAACATTATTTCTATATCAATTATATCCACATTGATAAACTAATAACAGTTTAATTAAATAAGACATTATATTAATCACACTATAAATATTATTTAAGGTGTGTTCTAAAACTTATTTTTTATTTTGGTTGAGTGAGTTGTTTTGGTTTTATTTGTTTTGTTTTTAGAAAATAGAAACAAAGCTTAATGGAAAAGTTAGTAGAGAAAATAGAAATTCCCTGAGAAGGGAGGAATTTAGTACAGGACTACATTTATTTTGATGGCTTAAATATGACTCTAAACCCTTTAACATATAATATATCAAGAGATGAGTCTTTCATTTTTTCCTTACTCTGGAAAGTTACTAGGAATAATTTTACCAATATGATGTGGCAGAAGAACTAATATAGATATTTTTATCCAAGGCTTTTGATTTCACCTGGAGAATCATCTCTGATTTCATGCATGAAAATTTAACAATTTAACTATGCTGTTTGTGAGGTCTCACATAAAGTTAGGAGAAGTGGCAATAAGGCAGAGCAGTCAACCTAACTCAAATTTCCAGTCATCTATAACAATGTGCCAGATCTGTGAGCAAAATCTTTTGGGACCCTCCAGACTAATCTCTCAGCCAGCTGAGTACCATCAAGTTTTCTTTTTGAAGGACATAGGATACATAAAAAGGAAAATAATAAAAGCCTACCTGAGTATATTCTGAGTCCCTGATCTATAGATACATGAATCATAAAATGATTGCTGTTTTATGTCAGATATTTCTGAATTATATGTAACCAACCAGTAAGTATGACAAAAATGTGTGTATGTGTATTTGAAATCAAAGGCATTTATTATTAAGAGACAGTTTTCAAATATATTTTACACAAACAAGACTTAGAATAGTTCTAATAATTCAACAGTAAAATTTTATTATTTATAATTCATATTTATTAGTACAAGATAAACTGACATATATAAGAGTTTTAGAAGGTATGTTCTTATTTAAGTTATGACAATAAAATTGTTAAATAACATTCATGAAATCATTAACAACACTCTATAAAAGAAGGTATTTTCTTGCTCCTACTCAAACTCTCTCCATTTGTGATTTATATGTTTTATTATAACTGGAATTACGTAGGTGGCAATACAAAGATAGAGAAGAAGGAAAACAGAGAAAGTACACTAATTGAATTTTTGTATTACATTGTTTTAGAGGCGATATATTTAACCAATTGCTTCTGATTTACTTGCATTTTTTCATAATATTGTTTGTCACAGTAGAATTAAATATATCTGTATTTTTCTTAGTGAAGATCTTAAATTTCTATGCTGCAAACTAATCATATTCCTAGTTGAGAAAAGATGGTGTTGCCTAATTTTAGAGGTGGCTGACATAGTTAAAATAATCTTCTAGTGGCTAGAGCAATAGCAGACCCGGAAGGCTTTTTTTTTTTTTTTTTTTGGTTTTTGGGCCACACCCGGTGAAGCTCAGGGGTTACTCCTGACTATTTGCTCAGAAGTCGCTCCTGGCAGGCACGGGGGACTATATGGGGAACCGGGGGATCGAACCGCAGTCCGTCCTAGGTTAGTGCAGGCACCTTATCTCCAGCACCACCGCCCAGCCCCCACGGGAAGGCTTTTGCCTAGCACTTGGCCAACATAGGATGGACCCCGGTTTGAAACCCAGCATCCCATATGTTCCCCTGAGTCTACCAGGAGCCTGCCACCAGGTGTGACCCCCCAAAAACCCAAAAAACAGAATTTATCTTTTACTTTTTAGCAATGTGATACAACAGTGAGCCCCTTTACTGTAACATTCACAATAAAATATGAATATGATATAAAATAGTTATCACCTAACATGCTGGAGTTGAAGATTAAATGTTTATTTGATATAGCTAGCACTGACTTTGACAAATAAATTTGCCAAGGAGATATGATAATATTGTGATTTAGTTTGAAAGCTCTTTAGTATTCTCTTATTTATACATTATGAAATTTTTAATTTTATTTTTTTATAAAAACAACCATAATTTAACCCTTGATATTAAATACTGACTTTTTTTGCACAAAAGCTAAGAAGCCACTTGATGGAATTAAAATTATATCCTGATATTTCTTTGGTCATGAATGCTACAATATTTGTGAAAAGAAAACTATAATGCAAAGCTATCCCTATCATTGAACAGATACATTACTTGTTCTAAATTAGGCTGTGTAGATTCCTTTTGTTAGTAAAATAATTAATGTTTCTGTCTAAGTAACTTCAACACCATTTCACATTTGAAGCTGAAAACCTTTAGTTCTAATTTTTTTCTTTCCACAAATCCATTTTAATCTAGCCAGATACAAAATTAAGTATATTAAAGAAAAAAAAGTCATGTGTAGGTCTATCACATAGTACGTAAATTTAACACTGTTTATTGGTGAGTTTTCTGTTGAGTTGGCTACACTGATTTATGCTCAGATTAAAGAGTAGATTAGTTGAATAAACATGTAGGCAACTTAAAGCAGCTAAGTGTCTTTAGGGATAAGGCAGGATACAACATCATAATAATAGACTTTACTTAATTACAATATATGAGCACAAGTGTGTTTGACAGAAAGGTCACGTAGCAGATTACATGGTTTTTAAACTGACCATTTAGAAACTAAAAACGTACCTTTCAGGGCTGGAGAGATAGCACAGAGGTAGGGCTTTTGCCTTGCAAGTGGCTGAGCCAGGACAGATGTTGGTTTAAATATCAGCATCCTATTTGTTCCCCATTGCCTGCCAGGAGCAATTTCTGAGCACAGAGCCAGAAGTAACCCCTGAGCTCCACCAGGGGTGAACCCTTACCTTTAGATACAGATTTCAAAGCAAGATAATGTTTTTAAAATTAAAATGAAAACAGGAATGATTACAAGGAAAAAATCAACTGCCACTTTTTCAGACATTAAAGCAATATTTTTCAAGGTAAAAAATCTTAGTTATTGCTGTTTTACTCTTATCTAAAAAATAAAACCAATCAAGTAAATACAGTTATTTGAACAAAACTGATGAAGCTGTCATATTATTTTCATAAAGGCAAGTAGCTGTTGTTACAATCTTTTTTTTTCATCCTCTTCCAACTATAATAGTTTACTTTTGTATAAGTTTCTGTTTTCAGTTTTTTAATGGATCCTGTTTGGCCCATGGGTTGTTTAATAGATATGTAGATCTCTAATTTAAATAAATCTATGGTTCTTATAAGAAAAAGGAGATTAGTAATGGAAATATTGTAAAAACATGAGTCCTTATATCCTTCCCAAAAGATTCTTAAAATTAATATATTGATCTCCAAGCAGTAAACATACTGCTTTTCTTATTTTTAATTCACTAAACTCTCCAGATCCCATGTTTTATATAGGATATGTGCACATTTCTCAGGGCTAATTCCTTGCTCTGTGCTCAGGGATCACTTCTGTTGGGTGTCAAGTGATCATATGAGATGTCAGGGAATAAAATCCTGTCAATTCACTGAAAGTAGAGAAGATCCCTGTCCACCATAGTATCTCTGGGGCCTTTAATCTCACTTTTTTATATGTATTATAATTTCATGCTTTTTGATAGTGAAATCAATGTGTCTTTCATGTAACAATAGGAATGATTTTCTTCCACTGTTTCAAAATTGTTTCAAAATAAAAGGTAAAATCAATAATAGAATCTTCCTTCCAAATACCATTAAATCAGGATGGAAGAGATGTTGATTTTTTTAAATTTATTTAAAGAAAATGCATCAGGCTTGAATATATAGCACAGCATTTGAGCGTTTGCCTTTCACACTGCAGATCCAGGACAGACCTGGGTTAGATTCCGAGAATTCCGTATGGTTCCCAGAGCCTGCCAGGCGTAAGCTTTTTAAGTGCCACTGAGTGTGGCCCAAAAACCAAAAATTGAAAATAAAAAATAAAGAAAATGCATCATAGTTGACATAGTTGACCATAATAAGCATATTTCCAAATGAGTAAAGCAAAGTATTTGAAAAAAAAACAGAAATGAAAAATGAAGAAAAAGGAAGAGAAGAAAGTTTAAAGAAAAAATACTGTAGGAAGCATGTTGTGACAATTATTGTATCTCCAATAATAGCATTAATTCTATGGAGGAAATTTTAGAAAGCTCTTAGTGTTAGCTGTCTATTCTGTTAAATTAGTATGATCTTATAGTGATGACAACATAAAACAGATGAAGTTTTCCAGAATTCAAAGCATTACTGTTGATACTAAAACTTTCAGGGCTGTGTACAGAACTGCTTGCCAGTCTCCTGGAATAAGGTAGATTGGGAGCTTGGGAAGGGTTCAAATAGTACTGATGGTATCAGCCCAAAGACCAGCATACCTGAAGTTTGGTCAGATTGGTGTCCCTGAAGGGAAGTGTATATGGATAATGAGGCAGAGCCATAGGGAAAACAATGACTCTGGTGATGAAGGTAGCAGATGTGGCTTCAGCAAGGTAGGGTCTTTTCTCTCATCCTGAGATGGCAAGCTTTCTTTTTCTGTAATTTGTAAATATTTAACTTAATACTACAAAATATATTTAGATAACTTTATATTTCCTTTTTTATATCTTTATTTAAACAACTTGATTACAAACATGATTGTGGTTGGGTTTCAGTCATGTAAAGAACACCCCCCTTCACCAGTGCAGCATTCCCATCATGAATGTCCCAAATCTCCGTTCTCCCCACCCCACTGGCCTGTACTTTAGACAGGCTTTCTACTTCCCCCCATTCATTCACATTGCATAAGTCATTATACCCTTGCTCTTTGAAAGTTTTGTTTACATTTCATTAGAGAAAGAGTGAGTTTATTGCGCTGGCTCAATTTGAACTTGGTACTGGCTTTGTGGGCATGCTTACTGCTCAAAAGTTGATCATTTTAACACACTTTCTGTACATTTGAAGATGAGCACAAGAAATAATTTTAATTCAGATGCAAAAGGTAGCCTGGAACAAATAAGGAAGAAAGTTTTCTTTGATCAGAAAAACTAAATCAGATATTTACAAGGTAATATAGGATAATTTGGCTTAAAATATTAGCTCTTTCTCCTTTTAGAAATGTTGAAAAAATGAATATATATCTCAACATAGCACAATATATGTGTTGCTTATTTTTTTTGTTAATTTAGATACATACAACCTCAAATAGTATTTATCATTTGCCATTATATTTTTTTACTACTGATCTAAATTGGCATATATGCTACTTTCCAGCACTTGAATTATATTTTATTTATCCAAAATGTTAAATGAAATAGTGTAAGAATTAAGTCACTTGACTTAAATACAGTTTTAACTGATTCAATCTCTGGAACAGTTTATGACTTCCAACCACCACCAGAACTGTCTAAGCCCAAAGCCTTAGAAAGCTAACCAGAAATTTGTGGTAGGGAAATTTGCGTAAGGAAACCTCTCACATTTCAAACCAAACAAGAACATGTATAATAATATATTTATAATCAGAAAATTGTCTATAATTTTTAATAAAACATGCAATTTGATTGTTTTTATTTAGTCAGTATAATTGGTGATACCCAAAGGGATAATTCTGAAGATTTAAACATTTACGTCCTGTAACATTCAAATGATTATCCAAAGAACTCTCTTTTCATAAAGTATTAAAATAAGAGTGAATCAGTCCTTATTAATTTAAAATAATAAATTATAAATAATCTGTTTCAAGAACCATTGAAATTATAATTTATACATGAAAATGATTCCAAAGTGATATTTATAACATATATTAATATTTATATTATGCTTAAAGTAACAGAGAACAAAATTTTATTGGAATGTAGCTATATAATTAAAGTATTTACATTAAATAGTTAAACATTCTGAAAAAATCATAATATAGTAAAATGTTCAAGAACTATTATAAGGAAGTTGGAAATATTTCAACTTTGAGAGATATTTAGACATAAACCTATGTTTTATTGCTTATGACTTGCAGTACTGGGCTTAATTATTAGAATTAAATCAATGAGTACTTTTTTAACATCTAATCATTTTAGTTGTAAAATCTGCATCTTATAAAGGAAAATCAATAAATCAATTGTTTAAAATATGATTCATTTTTTTATAAATTTTTACTATATTTAATTTTGAGAGAGAGACACTTGAATGCTCATTTTAAATGTCTCTTTTAAATTCAATTGTCTGGACTTGAGAGGTAGAAAGCATTTAGGGTACGTGCCTTGCACACTGGTTTTTCAATTACATCCCCAATATTCCTAAGAGATTTCAAAATAACCTGAGTAATTCCTTAAAGCACTGCCTCAAAAACAAAAATAGCAGCAACAAAAAATAGCTATCGTTAAAAAAAACTAAGATTATTTAAATATATATATCTAGAAACAATAAGGATGATCAGTATATCTTGTAAATTGAGAACTATCTGGTACACCTGGGATCAATCCTCTAAGGTTCTCCTCACTTGGATTGGCCTCTGCCAGGTAAGTTGTATTATGTGTCTAGCAACACATCTTAAAAAAATAGGACAAACAAGCAATATAAAAGGAAACAAAAAGAGAAGTTAAAAATATTTTTTTTTGGTTTTTGGGTCACACCCGGAAGTCCTCAGGGGTTACTCCTGGCTCCATGCTCAGAAATTGCTCCTGGCAGGCACGGAGGACCATATGGGGCACCGGGACTCGAACCGATGACCTTTTGCATGAAAGGCAAATGCCTTACCTCCATGCTATCTCCCGGGCCCCTTATAACTGAATTTTTTTTAAACATTTAAAGATAGGAATAGGAAGTGTATTATAGCTAATGTAAACAACAATTAAACCCTTAAAATTCTTTAAAATATTGTAATGAAAATTTTTTTCACATAAAACAAATGATGTTTAAAATAAAATGTATGGGGGACTGAGGATAGCCTGGAGGTGAGGCATTTGACTTTCATGCAGAACGTCATTGGTTCATATCCCGGCATCCCATGTGGTCTCCTGAGCCTGCCAGGAGCAATTTCTGAGCATGGAGCTAGGAGTAACCCCCGAGTGCTGCCGGGTGTGACCCACAATCAAACAATTCTGGCTCCACACTCAGAAATCACTTCTGGCAGGCTCAGGGATGATATTTGATGCCGGGAATCGAACCACAGTCCTTCTGCATGCAAGACAGTCCTTCTGCATGCAAGGCAAACGCCTTATCTCCATGCTATCTCTCTGGCCCCTCCAAAAGAATTTTGAATTGAAAAAGTAAAATTTTATGAAAATGTCATATTTTTCCTTACTTGACATTAACTGAGAAAATAAAACTTCATAAATTTAAATCTGTAGTTATCTTTTCCATGGTCTTATTCAATTTTCCAAAATGTTCTACATCATTCTTTTTTTTTTTTTTTTTGGTTTTTGGGCCACACCCGGTGACAATCAGGGGTTACTCCTGGCTATGTGCTCAGAAGTCACTGGGAATCGAACCGTGGTCCATCCTAGGCTAGCGCAGGAAAGGCAGGCACCTTACCTCCAGCGACACAGCCCGGCCTGTTCTACATCATTCTTTATCAAACATTTTTTTGTTTTTGTTTTTTGGCCCACACCTGGGTGACACTCAGGGGTTACTCTGGCTATGCACTTTCAGAAATCACTCCTGGTTTGGGGGACCATAGAGGGACTATATGGGACTCTGGAGTATCAAACATTGTTTGTACTAGGTTAGCACTGGCAAGGCAGACACTTACCGTTCTATGCTCCGACCCATGTACCAAAATTTTAATATAAATTATTTTATAGATACCGTATTTTTCGCCATATAAGATGCACTGGCATATAAGATGCACCCCATTTTTAAGGAGGAAAGTCTAGAAATAAAGATTCTGAACCAAATACTGTAGTAAGTATTTTATATCAACTGTATAAGGTTAACAACAGTTTAAGAATAATTTTAAGTCAACCATGTAACATTAAGAACTTAGTACTCTTAACTTAATCTTTACTCTCAGTAACAGTCAGTAAACAATAACAAAAATAAGGCTTTAATGTTTTTATTCAAACCCCAAGAATTCCTCTTCTTCGCTGCTATCAGAAATGAGAATGGACAGATCCTCACAGTCATTGTCAACTCTTTCTTCCTCACTGGTTTCAAATATGACGTCATCTTCTGTTCCATCCAAGGCATTACTAATGCCACATTTCTTGAAGGATTTTACAACAATGTTCTCCTTAACGGAGTCCCATGACCTTTTAACCCATTCACACACTTGTGTGATAGTGGGCCTCTTCATCTGCCCAGTAGGAGTCAAAGATGCCATCCAGATGTTCCACTCCTCTCGAATCAGAACTTTGAACAGTTTGTTAATGGCACCATCCAGAGGTCGCAGCCGTTGCAGTGTATGGACAAAGCTCTGCCTACTTAGGGGAGGAGCTCTTGTCACTCTAGATCCACATCGACTCAGAATGACAAGTGCTCTGCCCCTAAGTAGGCGGAGCTCCGACGTCCTTCCGATGTAAATTGTGGTAGCTCCTGAAAAGTATTGTCAATGCAGGTCGCTCCACAGGGCCGGACCAGTAGTGGGCTGCGGCCTGGTGGTTGGGACCGCTGCTTTAGGTACAGTGCTTTCAGACAAAAAAATGAATGGATGGGGAGTAGAACCAGTTCTGCGGTGTACGGTATGTGCAGTGATTATGG
>PVKC010047787.1:0-10977 GCA_004027635.1 Crocidura indochinensis | reverse complement strand
CAAAAATAAAAAAATTTTTTTGTGTGCCTGTGCAAAAAGAAATGGTGCTTTATTATATTGTTAGTGCATTTGGGGGTGAGAATGTCAGGCTCCATCATCTCTGTGCCCTTGTTTTGACTTGAGATTTAATCACAGGCAAGGCTTTTTCTTGTAGGTTTTTGTCCCAAGCAGAATCAAAATAGATGAAGTTAAGGAGGAGAAGAAAGTAAAAATAAGACTATATACATACACATAAAGGACAAAATAAATAAAAATTAGTTTATAAAAGTAATTAAGGGAACAATGTGATGCAGGAGACTACCTTACATTTGTGGATAAACAGGATAAAAGGTAGTGTTATAAAAGTCTTAAACTTATAAAGGAAATATAGGCTTCCCCTTCTGGTATTTCTACAATCCGTAGATTATTTCTTTTGTCTCTGTTCATTAAATACCTAACATTTTCTTCCAGTGCTTTACCTTTTATTTCTTTACTGGTATCTTTGACATTTTTGGTTTGTAGTTTTTCTTCAAGTTCTTCTTTTTTTTTTTTTTTTTGAATTTTGGACCACACCCAGTGATGCTCAGGAGTTACTCCAAGCTATTCGCTCAGAAGTCGCTCCTGGCAGGCACGGGGGACCATCTGGGGAACCGGGGGATCGAACTGAGGTCCGTCCTAGGTTAGCGCAGGCACCTTATCTCCAGCGCCACCGCCCGACCCCTCTTCAAGTTCTTCTGTGTGATTCTCCAACTATGTAATTCTGCTACTATGACTTGTAAGATGTTTTTTTTTTTATTTCCTTTAATTCCATTTGTATGGATTCTCTCATATTCTGTAAAATTTCTTCTTTGAGTTGCTTGATTTGTTCATCTAATGGATTTCTTGAACTTGCTTGCTAGTGATTCCTTGATTTCTTTTGCTATGGGTTGCATTGCCGCCTTTAGGTCCTCATTTATTGAGCCTGGACATTTTTGTGGACTTGGAAACTTGCTAGGATTTCTCTCTATTTCCCCAGTTGTTAGTGTCTTCCTTAGTTTACCCATATTTCTCTGCATTTGTGGTTTGGTTTGAAGTGTACTGCTTTCAGATTTCAGCCTTCTTTTGCCACTTGTGGCATGGGGCTGGTTCCTTCTCCAGAGTACAACTGGGTATGATGGCTGTGGTATGATGGTGGTTATTATGGCTGCGGTTGCTGAAGCTTGGCCCTGCCCTCAAGACTTCTCCTTCACTTTACCTGCCTGAAGGCATAGGTCGCTTCCACTTGCCCAACTACAGCAAGGTTTCCCCTCTCCCTTCACCTGTCAGGAGGTGTGGAGGAGGTCCGGCCTATGTCAACTTCAGCCTCCCCTCTACCTGTCAGACAGACACCGTGCTTCTTCTCAGATTGTGCCTGTACCCTTCCTGTAATGGTAATGGCAGAGTGGCTATCCAAGCTCTGCCTGTTGGGCCTGGTCAATTTCACCCTCCCTGGTCGAATTCAGCCTTCTGTTCTACCTGTCAAACAACATAGTTCCCCACCGCTTCTGTCCCCACCTAGTAATTTATGTATATTATTTTAAAAGACAATTTTTGGGGATTGGAGCAGTGGCGCAGTGTTAGGGCATTTGCCTTGCATGTGGTTGACCTAGGACAGACCACTGTTTGATCCCCTGGCATCCCATATAGTCCCCCAAGCCAGGAGTGATTTCTGAGCGCATAGCCAGAGTAACCCCTGAGTGTCACCGAGTGCGACCCATAAAAAACAAACAAACAAGACAATTTTTATTTTATATTAACTATGCATAACATAAATCTGAAATTAGTATGAAATTTTTGTTTTCATCTTAAGCACAGATACTTGAGGTCCTTACAAATTATCATGCTGTTGTTTATTTTTAATTTTCTAAATAGGAGGATTATTACAAATTAGTATTTTAGTCTCAAATATCCTATGTTGGATCTTCGATTTCTGATATATAGAGATGATAATAGTACCTGGCCTGAATCCGGAGTGATAGCACAGTGGTAGGGCATTTGCTTGCACGTGGCCAACCTGGTAAGAATCCAGGTTTTATCCTCAGCATTTCATATGGTCCTGTGAGCCTGCCAGGAGAGATTTCTGAGCATAAAGCCAGAAGCAACACCTGAATGCCACCAGGTGTGGCCCCAAAACAAAACAAAAATTTGACCAGAGAAATAGCATGGAGGCAGGGTGTTTGCCTTGCATGCAGAAAGAAGGACGGTGGTTTGAATCCTGGCATCCCACATGGTCCCCGAGCCTGCCAGGAGTGATTTCTGAGTGTAGAGCCAGGAGTAACCCTTGAGCACTACGGGGTGTGATCCAAAGACCAAAAACAAAAACAAAAAGTACTTGTCTTATATGATTGTAATGAGTAGATGATTTAATAACAGTAAATCACTAGGATCTTGTAAGTGCATTGTGTTTGTTAAGTATAAATGGTCTGTCTTTTAGGAAATATTTTAAAAGACTACTGACTCTTTACTTGGTGGGCATATTGCTATGACAATTCTGTGTTCTCATGACCTAACTGAATGACGTTAATTATTCCCCATTCTAGGATTTACAGACATTTGTATAAACATGCTATCCATGCATCTGACTGTAATTTTCAACTCCTGATTTAAAAAATCTGCCTATATTTAGTGTCACTGGGGGAATATTTGGTGACAGTAATCATTTCAAGACTCATTGCTGCATTCCACTGAAAATAATCCACCCACCTTCCCAGAAGAACTTCCTATATCATCACCTCCTGTCAAGACTTTTTTTTCAAGAGTTCTGACATTTCTAAAACTCCCTGTGAAAAAAATGGGGGTGTGATAGTACAATGGGTGAGTCCATGCATGCTGCTCACCCTGATTTGATCCCCATCATTCTCTAAGTTTCCTTGAACACTGCCAGAGTAATTGCTGCGTGCAGAACCAGTACTTTCCCCTGACTACTACCTGGTATGGCCCAAATAACAAAATGGAAAAAAAAATCTGACAAAACTCACTGGCTTCACCTTGATATCTCACAGGAAGCATTTGCTTCATTTTAAAGTGATTATTTGCATTGAACTATAATTTATACCAGCCATCTAGCTGCATAACATGTGTAGAGGCCTATCAAACCTTGAAGCCTAGTATGGTGGTGACTCCCTAGCTCTCCTGAGAGACTTTTTCATACTTTGTGGGAAGAACTAGTATAGGAGTTACTAGGACAGGATACCTTCACAGTTACTCACCCAACTTTAAGAGTAGTCTACAGGTCAAAAAGAACTCAATAGTTTTTTCTCATGCTGGGAGTAACCAAGAATTAAGTACTCCAGTGCTAGTTTCAAGAACACAGTGAAGATTCCCCTCCCCCTCTTGTCTGGTGATAGTTGTTGGACCTCACTAGGCAGTGCTCAGGGATCATTCCTGGTGGTGCTAAGGGGACCATGTCCAGAGATCAAATTGGGCTTGGCAAACTGCAAGATACATGTCAAAATCCCTGTGCTATCTCTCTGGCCTCACAATGGAGATTTTCTTAAGAAAATCTAAGAATATCTCATAGATTTCTACAAGTTCAGATTGCATCATGTGCTTGCAACATTTCTTTTACATTATTTTCAGGTGATAGCTATACCTGCTAGTTTTCAGAGTGGGCGAGTAGAAAAAAGGGGTAAATTTAAATTTAGCAAAGTTTAGCAATTCAGCAAAGTAGAACAAAATAAAATTGTATTGTTACAAATTTTGTGCAATATTTATATATATATCAGTTGAAGATTGGTTATATATATTTATTTCCAAAGCTTACATTTATGTTCAGGTAACATTACTCATTTTTGGAAGTGGATATCTATCCAATGATCAGGAGGCCAGAGGCCACTTCTGATATAAGCCCAGCTCTAGGGGCTAAATGGTTTAATGATTGGCCTAGTAATTTGGTGTCTTCTTACCTAACAGTGCTGGGAGGCTCCCTGCTCATAGTTGTGGAAACAGTGCAGTATTGGGGGGTCAAATTTGAGGACTCAGCATGCCAGGCATGTGCTCCAATCCTTTGAACTCTCTGCAGTCTTGACATTGGTAATTCATCTGCTGTGTTCTTTATAGTGCATGATTTTCCAAGTTTAATAATAAGCTCTTATGGCTTAATCACCTTTTTACATGAAATTTTGACCTGCAGCCCTTTTTAAAATCTAACTTACCTTTGCTCAGTTTTGACTGATTTACTAAAGGACTATTATTTTATGATGAGACTTGATATTAGATCTCCGCAGAATCACCCAGGATAAAGCAGAATTTGTGCTGGATCATTGTCTGGAAATACTCTTGTTCTGATCTGTTTTGACCCTAATCAAGTGATACAAAGATACAAAGAGAATAAAGGAAATGAAAGTTTTCTAGAAAAAAGGAAACAAGAGTGTTTCTAGAGTTTCTCTGAACTCATAGAGACCAGTGTTTATTTTCATACCCGAACACTCATCACCCAGCTAAAGCTTTGCACTTTGGCACAAAGAGGAGACAGAGCTGAAAGACACTCAGAGTCAGGACTTAGCACATATGTTCAAATGGAAGCATACACAAATACAAACACACACACACATATAGTGGGAGAGGGAGAGAGAGAAAGAGATGAATGGATGGATAGATGGATGGATGGATAGATAGATAGATAGATAGATAGATAGATAGATAGATAGATAGATATAGAGAGCAGTAGTAGAAAAGAAAAGACATACAGGCAAAGAGAGAACTGAAGAGAAAACTGAAGAATGGGAGATCAACAAAGGGTGGAAAGAATGTTTGGCACTAGAATACTTTCCTCTACATCAGAGTCGAGGGACCAAGGGAACTGGGGACTTTGTACAGCTTGCTAACTTGATTGCTTTCTTTTGTAGTATTCAAGAAATGCTGACAGGCCAGAGGCTCTGCCACTCAGAATCACACAATGACAGTGTCCTGGCAGCACTGAATCAGCAGAGAAGTGATGGCATCCTCTGTGATGTCACCCTGATTGCTGAGGAACAGAAATTTCATGCTCACAAAGCAGTCCTTGCAGCATGCAGTGACTATTTTCGGGTAAGTCAAGATATTGTGTTTTTTTCCTTTAAAAGGCTGATGTCCAGGTGCTGAAAGGGGATAAATGATATGCAGGGTACTCCTTCATTAACAGTAATGCAAACCACAGTGCCAAAAAGAAAAAAATAATGAGGAAGAGAGAAATTGAAAGAGAGAGAGAGAGACAGAGAGAAAAAGAGAAGTAAAATATCTGCCACAGAGGCAGGCAGGGTGGAAGGTCAGAGGAAAACTGGGGACATTGGTGGTGGGAAATGTGCATTGGTAAAGGGTGGTATACATTCTATGACAAAAAATCATGAACAATTTTGTAACCATGGTGCTTAAATAAAAAGTTTCATTTCATAAAATCTTATTTTTTTACCATGACTGTCATTCCTTTATTATTCTTTTGAAAAAATAAACTAACATTAACTTATTTAAAAAATACATAAAAATAAATAAAAGATGATGACTTTGAGGCTGACAGTTTCCTGATACAATCATTGGTCAATCAGATGTTAGTTCCCACAGTTGTGAGTGCTGTGGGTAGAGGTTTTCTGTGTTCTTTTCTGGTTAGAATGAGATTTCGGGTGTCATTTGGAACCTTCCTGGCTTGCACCATCCTCCACTAAAGAGTACAGTGCTTCTCTGCATTTAGGAAGAGGTACTTCTGACACTTGATTCTCATAACAAAGTTTGGCACAATCAATTCTCCATAATGGGATTTTCAATGCAAATTTTTTGGGCCACACCCATTTGATGCTCAGTGGTTACTCCTGGCTAAGCACTCAGAAATTGCCTCTGGCTTGGGGGGACCATATGGGACGCCGGGGGGATCAAACCATGGTCCTTCCTTGGCTAGTGCTTGCAAGGCAGACACTTTGCCTCTAGCGCCTCCTCGCCGGCCCCAGTGCAAATATTTTTTAACATTGCTTTCTGAATAGATATTTCATTTTGATTTAATTTTCTTTTCAATGTTATTTCACTTAGCTAATTATAAAATAATTTCACACTGTTACAACATGCTCTCCAAATAGGAATATAATTCTAATTATGAATTTCTAGTTATCCTTTTGGCACAAGTTGGGGGACCATGTGAGTTGCAGATTCAAATCTGGGCCAACCACATGCAATTCATGTACCCTACTCAACTGTACTATTGCTCCTGCCCCAAATCTTATTTTGATATACAAAAAATTGATCAACTATACTCAATTGGTAACTAAAAGATTTTTTAAGATGTTAAATCATAAAAGAGAAAAAGTACTTTAAGTGTAATGAAACCTAGAAATAAGGAGAATAAACAAATGGGTAATGACTTTAAACATCTATCTAACAAAAAGTCAGGCTCAGCTTCAGAATCACACAATTATAGCAGAGTATCTCTAAAATGACCTTCTATAGAAATTATATATATAAATTAATATAATGGTGCACTTTATACACCCTCACATTGTTGAGCATTAGTAATCAGAACAATTATTTCATCAGGAGAGGTTTTCAGAAGAATGATTTGTATTATTTTATACAATATCTACATTCTATATTTGATAAATGACTTTCGTCTGCCTATAAGCCAAGCAGTAGTCTTATTTGTGCTTAACTTGTTTTCTTTTAGTTTTCTGCTGGGTTGGAATTTTTCTTTTATTTTGGCAATTTATTTTATTTTGTTTGTATATATATATATATATATACATGAGAGAGAATTCATAAGTGATTATGCGTGAATGTAAGAAGGCATTTTTGTCTTTAATAGAATAAGTCAGTGCTCTCATTTTTCTCTCTTCCAATATGTTACCCATATAACTCCTTTATAATTACCTATGTTATAAACTTATAAAGTTGTATTGTGTCCATTCATCTGATAAGGAAACTAAAGTGCTATATATTTGAGTAGCTTACTCACAAGCTGCAAGATATTAAGTAGAAGAGTTGACTTTTATACAGCAGAACATCTGTCACTGAGTACCAAGTCATGCTTTTTCCAATTAACCATATGTCCTGCTAGTCTCATATACAGTTCAGTATTATAACCTGCTCATAGATAAAAATTAAGTGTCTTGTATATTAATGGAGAATCCAGGAAAAATTGAAACAGATGGCACTTAACTCTTTTCTAGGTTATGTGCTAAGTGTTGGTGTCACAGTGTTTAATCAGATAGAGGCTGAAGCCTTATGGAAATCATGATATAAGTATTATACTAAAAGTTTATTTTATTATATTCTTTGTACTTTGTTAGCCTTTGCCATTTAACAAACCACACATGAATTTAAAATATTTATATTTTTCTTGTACTATCAAGAAACTGATGTTCCATCAGCTAAGTAAGTAATAGGGCCCAGTGTAAGAGAGTAGTCACCAAAGGCATGGATACAAAAATAAAAGGGCTGTTTTGTTTTGTTTGGGGGTCACATCCAGCAGTGCTCAGGATTCACTCCTGGGCTCTGCTCCAAAGGATCATTCCTGGTGGGTTCTGTAGGCCATATGGGATGCCAAGAATTGAACCCAGGTCAGCTACACACAAGGCAAGCATCTACCCTCGGTACTATCACTCGAGCCCTGACTTTGTTGACATTTTTGTGACCTATCATTGTAAAGAACTGTCAAAATCTAATATTTTCCTCTACTTGTGAGCTTATGGTTTAAGCTACCATAATTTTATAGATTTTAGTAGACAATTTAGTAAATTTTAGTAACAATTTAATAAAAGTCAGAGTCAGATGACAGTTTCCTTTCCTGTCCTTTATTTCTTCTGGAGGTTTTCTTAATAGGCCTTAGTTTAAGTATCCACAATGTGTGTCCTGGTAGCTTTAGGAGTACAGGAGTAACTTCTTCCCAAGAACTCATTGTAGCTTGGAGATCCCTTCCCTATCTACCTTCCTCATTAGAGATTTCACCACTATAAAATATTTTTACCTGCATAAGGGGTGAAACATCATGCTATAAGCCTGGGCAATGGCTTATTGGATTTCGGAGTTGTCAGCTCTGAACATCTGAAAAGAGAAGAACATGATTAGAACTAGAGGGATAAAATGACTTTTCTCTGTCCTTGGGAGAGCAGAGCAATTTGTTGTTTTAAAAAACTCTCACTCTTGGGAAGAGACAGAAGTTAAACCAAAAACCAGAGCAACATAGTACTATACCCATTCCTTTAAGAATAAAAAGTAATATCTCTCTTTTTCATTTTTTCAAGTTTTGGGCCATGCCTGGTGAAGCTCAGTGGTTACTCCTGGCTACACGCTCAGAAATCTTACTCCTGGCTTGGGGGACTATATTGGATGCTGGGGGATCAAACCATGGTCCAACCTAGGTTAGAATGTGCCAGGCAAATGCCCTACCGCTTACACCACTGCTCTGGTCCTAAAAGTAGTATGATAGATGTGAGTATGCATGTAAGACTAAGGACGTTTATTTGGAACCAGTATAGATACTTACTTGAAAGTCTTTCAGGTTATTTGAGTACATTTTGCTCAGTAACTCCTATAGAACTAGAATCTAATTTCTACAAAGAGACAATATACAGAGACAGTTTTCTCTCTACCTTTAGTTTAAATCTGCCAGGTGGCTAAATAAACCTAGCTTGTTCTTTTGCATAAACAAATAAAGATTGAAGAACACTCTATTTGGGATATCCCTTACTGAAAGGTCCTGAGGATGGCTCAGGACAGATAAGACAATTATATTGATAAAAGCAATAATATTTTACCTGTCACATCAGGGTTTTCCAGGCTTTGCCAGTTTAGATGTGTGAAGAGAAGGTCCACACAATGAACTGGAGGTGGACTAAGACTACTTATCTTATATCTTGACACTAAGAGAAAGGACCAGACTATGACCAGTCACAATAAGATGCAATCTGCCCATATGCTATAGGTCCTAGTCAAAAGAAGAATTGTTAATATATGTAAAGGTAGGCAATATTTCTTCTTCACTTCATGTGAAAACTGTGATTTACTATTTTTTGTCTCAGAACCATATCAGTAACCATATAAGTAACCCAGAACCCTATCATTAACTGTTTCAGATTACCTCACCTCTAACTTGAGTCTTAGTTCCCACAAGGTCATTGAAAAAGTACCATGTTGAATTCCAGCATAGTGATTATTTTATAGAAGAGTTTCATTGAAATTAAGAAGCCTGAATCCTTTAAAATTTTTAATGTAATTAAAAAGATATTAATAATTGAGTTTTAGTCATACAATATTTTTATACCAGTTCCACCACTAGTGTTCTCATGCACCCCTCACCCCCACTGCCGCTCTGGCAGGCACATCTCAAAGTTCTGTGGTTTTGGTTTATATCTCATGTTTTTAGTATTGGGATATATAGCTATACAACTTTCCCACATCACAAGTATAACTGAAGCTTATGGTTCCTGTTCCCCCATTATTTTCCTTTTACATCTCAAGATGAGAAAATGTGTTGAATTCCATGTTTGTTTCAACTTTTAATATTTTGAATATTAAAGCATACAGATTATTTATGGAGTTTTATTTCTGGTGTAGTAAATTCAAGTTAATTAGATATTTTTGGCAACTTGGTATCTGGCATATTATTTTGAAGCTGAAGTAATATTTTTATATAAGACAGTAGAAGCTATTAGAATGAGCTAAGTTTAACAGCTTTTCTATAAACCAGTATTTATTTTGGTTTGGGAATTAATATTAGCTATTCTTGCTTAAACATGAATAGTAAGCAGTTGGACACCTATGTTTCCTATAGCATCACATTTTAAAAGGGCAAAAAATTCTGTAGACAATTAATACTTCTTGATTTTATTTTTAATTTTAATTTGTGCATTTGTTTTGAGTCAAACCAAGTGCAACTCAGGAGTTACTCCTAACTCTGCACTCAAGAACTACTCCTGGCAATGCTTGGGGAACCATATGGAAGTCTGGAAATCAAACAGGTTGGACGTATGCAAGGTAAATGCCTCATCTGCTGTACTCTACCCTCTTTTGATTTTTAAAAGGATAGTTAAACTTTAACAGACTTGATGTTTCAAAATCCTAAACTTTCTGATTTGTCAATATATATTTGGGAAACCTCGGAATTTATATTATCTAATATATTTTTTACCACTAACGATATTAAGCTTAACACAAATTGTGGTGAGTGCAGTTAGAGAAATAACTACACTAACAACTTTCATGACAAAGTTAGTGAGTGAGAGAAGTATAATGCCTCTCATATAAAGACAGGGCATGGGGGAGGAAGGAGATAAGGGCATTGGTGGTGGGAATGTTGCACTAGTGAAAGGGGGTGAAAAACAATATATTTTTATTGTTGAGGCAGTGTGGTTTACAATATTTTAGCTTTAGGCATCTGATGTTACTATAACAAACCACCACCAAAGTGCCAATATTCATCCCTCTACTATTGGCCTTAAGTTCTGGAGTGTGTGGATGTGTATCTCTGTGTTTTAATTTTCATCATGTGGTTATATCACGGCATTTATTGTGTAACAACTGTAGTTAACTGAATTAGACCAAGGACTTCTTTGTAGGAAGCAGGGATTAAGGAGATGTCCAAAGTCAGAATGCAAGTTTTTTTTTTAAACTATATGCAGGCAATGTGTGACGTGGATATAGAAAAGCATTGCAAGGTCTGAGCAATGTCCCATCCTTGTTCCCCAACATTAAACTATCTGGCCTGGAAGTCTAACTATTAAGAACAGCCTGTGGACTTTATGAACACTGTTTGGAAACACACACCCTCCGTACACAAAAATGGGGGGTGAGAAATGGAAAACAGTCAGGTGCATTGTTGGTGTTAAAAGAGGACACAACTAAGTATTTAAGCAAATAATAACAAATTCAAGAGACCCAAACTTTGATTGGAATTTAGAATGGGGATCTAACTCCATCAAAAAATGGGGAGAAGAATTTTAAGCTTGCTGCTATTTAGATAACTGTTCTAGTTATCCTTTAATATAATAGAATCTGAGTCATCATTAAAATGGCAATACTCCC
>PVKC010047786.1:0-10993 GCA_004027635.1 Crocidura indochinensis | reverse complement strand
AAAAAAAAAAAAAAAAAAAAAAAAAAAAGAATTAGAAAGTGCTCAACAAAAGGACCCAAAAATAGGGAGACAGAAGGAAATAACAAAGCTGAGAGCAGAAATCAATGAAGTGGAAACCCAAAAAACAATATGAAAGATCGACGAAAGCAGAAGTTGGTTCTTTGAAAAGATAAACAAGATTGATAGACCATTAGCAAAAATAACAAAGAAAGAGAGAGAGAGAAACTTGATAACTCGTATTAGAGTAAGGGGAGATCACTATTGATATGGCAGAGATTCAAAGGGTAACCAGAAACTACTTTGAGAAACTCTATGCCACTAAAAATGAGAACCAGCAGTGCTGACGGCAATGTGGAGCTGTTGCGGAGAACTATGTTGGTTCTTGCTGCATACATCTTGCGTCTCAGCATCTCTAATGGGGAGCAATCATCCTTCACTAGAGGAAAAACGGATAACAAAAGTGGCCAATTATGATATATAAAATAATGAAACCACACAGAGTATGTTGGGTCAACACATCTTCTGGCAGAGTCCGACAAGTTTAATTTTTTTGAGCAGGGGAATATATAGGGGTAAAATTAGCCAGAGATAAAGAATAATTATAATCACAAAGCATAGTACAACAGTAACAATACCTAAGCTATGGGTGTGACTGTAAAAATTCTAAGTTACAAAAAAGAAGGTCACAAATCAAGGCAACTCTTTGCAAGCTTACTTCAAATGCAAAATCAGGATTATGAGGAAGTAGGAAATATCTAGAAACTTGATTTTCCTGGTCTGGACTCTATTATTTTAGAGGTTAAGTAAAGGGAGGAGCCAAATCCCCCATATAGAGTTTCCCTATTTCTAAAGGAGGTCAACCGTCAATAGTCAGGATCTGCATTCTGGTTACACCCTTGATTACCAGAAAATGCAGCTGCAAGGACATATTTGAAAAAGAGAGAAAAAGTATTGTCTTTGCTTTTATGGCTGGCTATTATCCAGAAAAGAGGTTCTCAAATAAACTTTGGTGCTGGAATTTCTAAGCCAAATTATTTGATAGAGGCTATAATTTTGCCTGATATTTACAAAAAAAAAAAGAGTAGCTAAATACTGACTGTAAATGTAATGCCAAGCATCTCTTTGGAAATTCCTCAACCATCCACACAGGGGTAAAAGGCATCCACAGCCGGCCTTTTGAGGAATGCCATGGGAGTTAAATTAGTTCTCTCCACCAGGATAATCTGAGAATACATCTGGTGGGCTGAGCTCCTCTAAAAGTTTAGGTATGCCCTGTCAGGTTCTATGTCTGAGATCTAGGGTTTGGGTTTGGATGGTCGCTGTCTAATCACGTGGAATCTAAGTTGGGATCATATGACATGTGTTCAAGGTGGAAGGTGTCCCTCTATTGTAGATTGTATAAGATCTTATCCCTAGTTGATAAGAGCTTGTTTCTATACGTAAAATTTCCCCCTTTTAGTATGCCTATACAAAAATAATTGGTGCTTGTAAAAGTATTTAAATATAGCTTTTGTCTACAGTTTTCTACAGGTCAAAGGTTTAAAAAAGTTTATCTGCTCTTCATTTGGATAATATTGTAGTTGGAGAATAATGTTAGCTGGAAAATTATGTGAGCAATTATAAAGTAGTTACACAGTGTCACCAGAACAGTATATTGAACTGTAGACTGACCAAAGGTCAATCGCCAACACATCATGCTACACTGCTTTAATTTCTTTTTGGGACTCAGGCAAGCTCATTGAGTAAACAAAATCTTATAAACTTGTGTTTGTGTAGAAGTTTAATACTTCCAGACATCCTAGTGCTGTATGATATTTCATGACTAGAGCTGACTGTGTACAAGGCAAGCACCTTGACTCTTCTACTATGTATCTGGCCCATAGTTTTCCACTTATGAATCTATTTAAAAATTTCATGGAGAGGCCAGGTGGTGGCGCTGGAGATAAGGTGCCTGCGCTAACCTAGGACAGACCACCTTTCGATCCCCCGGTTCCCGATATGGTCCCCCGTGCCTGCCAGGAGCGACTTCTGAGCGAATAGCCAGGAGTAACCCCTGAGCGTCACCGGGTGTGGCCCCCCCAAAAATTTTTTTTCATGGACAAAATTTAGCAACATTGAGCCTCACAAATACATATTAATTTTGCCTTCATTTTCCAGTTGTAGTTAATCTTTTCACAACTTAATCTCAGTGGCAGTAACAAAGATACAGGGTAAACAACCTTTCACAGTGTTGTTTTGTATAGAGGATTCAGAATTTTAAGAAAGCATTTTGTAAACGGAATGTATTTTTAAGACATTAGGACCATGACAAACTTCTCCAATTCTGCATTTGCAGATGAGAGGCCTGGAATTTGGCTAACCTGGTTAATTTCTGTCATGCTGTAGGCAGGAGTCTGGATCTCAGCTTTTGGTTCTGGGATCTTTCCCAGTCTTTCAAATGCCTGACTACAAAACTAATGTCAGGTTCTTTTCTGCTAGCTTAGTCTCAGTACTTACCCAGGGAGAAAGCTAACATGGCAGAGTTTCAGTTACCAGTATTCATGTCACTGTTCCACACTTGGTAGCTGTAAAATTAGAGGTTTTCTTTTAACTACCTTACTTCTCAGTTTTCTCATGTATAAATGGGGAAAAACCTTTCCTGTTATAAGAATGAAAAGAAATAATGTATGTAAAAATGATAGTAAAGACTGAAGAGATAGGAATTAGGGGTTAAGGAGTTTAGGGCCTTGTATTGTACGTGGTTCGTGGTTGACCTTCATTTCTATTCCTAGTTTGGTATATAGTCCCCTGACCACCCTGAGGGCTGAGCCAGGGTAAGCCCTGAGCATCACCATGTGTCACCAAACAAAAAGTAGGAGTAGGGTATAGTAATATAATCTGATTTCAAGAATCTCTGAAGGTGTAAATAGTATTTTGTATTTTTAGGAGCTAGGTGTGACTATATAGGAAATAATATAGATTTAGTGAGTAATTGATGTTCTTGTTTCTTTGTTGTTGTGATATATTGGTTGGTGCATAGGTTGCATGTGCATCTCCCTGTGATGCTTGCACATTTTTAAGCTTTGGTGCTCACCAGAAGCACCATATTATTTTGTTGTGCCCCACACTTGGCTATGGTGCTCACTGGTGTTTAGATTCCTTTAGTTGCATTGCTTACACTTGACAGAGGCTACACTCTTTAGTGGAGGTAAATGAGCTATGATTGCAGTGCTTACTTGGGGTAGCTGAGGTGCTTACACACTTGTTTGCCAGACACCATCCTTCTGGCAGCAGTGCATACTTGTTCTTATTTATTTTATGTATTTATTGTACAGTAGCACCAATATTATATTTCTATAGGTACAATGCTGCTCTACATGGCCCTCACCAGAGTGCAAAGATCTCTTCACCTTTATCCCAAGGTCCTTTTCTCTCTTCTCATCTTCCCCCTACCCCACTCACACATACACTTAGCATTCTCTTCACCTCTTCTCAGAACTGTTTCCACTGGGCATTGTTTTGTTTCTTTATACTCTGAATTTGAGTGAGATCATCTGGTGTTGACCTGTTTCTTTCTGACTCACTTCACTTGGCATGACAACATCCAATTCCATCCAAGAGTTAGGGAACCACACAATTTCTTCTTTAGTCATATCTCAGTATATATTCCATATATATACATATATATACCATAATATCCCATTGCATATATATGCACATGCATATATTATATATGTATATAAGCATTAAGTTTTTTATCTTGACTACTGTAAATAATGCTATAATGAACATACGTATGTACATGTCATTTCAAGTTAATATTTTGTGTTCTTGGTCAAGATGCCCAGGAATAGAATTGCAGGGTTATATGAAAATACATTTTTAAGTTTTTGAGAAATCTTTAAACATTCGAACTAATTATTTTTTGCTATGTAGCTCTAATAATTTCTGGACTTTGGAAATACACCAGTTTATAATGAGGTGATGTCTCCTTATTGTTTTTTGGGGGGCCACACCCGGTGACACTCAGGAGTTATTCCTGGCTATGAACTCAGAAATTGCTCCTGGCTTGGGGGACCATAAGGGACACTGGGGAATCGAACCCTGGTCCATCCAGGCTAGTGTGGGCAAGACAAACACCTTACCACTTGTGCCACTGCTCCAGCTCCTCATTCTTGTTTTTTATTATGTTTTTTCCTGATAATCATTGATTCAGAGCTATTTTTAAATTACAAGTCTTTCACAGTTATATTTACAGTAATAGTGACAGTGAATTAGGGCCATTTTCACCATCAGTGTTTGTTGGGTTACTGATTATACTCTAATCAATAATTGTAATCCATCCTAGGGTGTGACCTGGTGATAATATATTGGATTATTCCTTACTTGGTATTCTGCTCCCACACTAGGGTGTTACCTGATTCTTGTCAATAAAAGCAAGGGTGAATGTGGGTATCTCCTCCCCCAACTTCTTATTTATTCTACCTGAATGATTAGAAATGCCCACACCAGGAATGTGTGGGTAGAGGAGTCTGCATGGGGGAAGAGAGGAGAGGATAAAAAGGAGAGTTAGAGAGAGAAGTGTATGAGAGGCATCATCATCAGAAATTCAGCATCAGATTCAGCATTAGCAATTCAGCATTATCAAAGAAGCAGCAGCAGCATCACCAAAGGGAGAGTCAGCCTGGAAGCCAGTTAGGAAGTCTGGAAAAAGCAGCTGAAAGGGAGACAGAGGCCGAGAGATCCCAGAAGGAGTAGAGAAGTAGCTGCTAGGAAAAGCCTTAGTATAGAGGCCATATGAGGAGGCATACATAGTAGTAGGGACTGTGAAATAAAGATGGCTGACTCCTGAAACTTCATCTGACTGCCTTGTGAATCTCTTCGTCCTCACCCTGTAACCTTCAGACCTGCCAGACCATAGGGGCTACAGGAGCTGGGTCAAGCCCAGAAAGGCCTCGCCATCCACAAACCAACCCTAGGACTCATTGATTTATATTAAGACAAACAGTGTTGATCTCCCTCTGCCACTGTTCCCAGCATGTATCCCATACCTCCACCCTTAGCCCCCTGCACTTCTAGTGTAAAGGGCCCTTTTGTGTAGTTTGGGTCTCTTGATTCTATTATCATTGATTTTGGGTTGGGTGTTTAAGTCTGATCATTTTTTATTTCCACTCAGTGTCTGAGCTTTTATTGTATGCTAGTTGGCCATCTTTATGTCCTCCTTAAATAATTATACATCTCTTTTGCTTATTTTCTGGGATTGGTTTTTGTTTCATTGAGGTCATTCTATATTGGCTGAGTTGCCCTTTGTTGTGTGACTAGCAAATATTTTCTCCCTAAGTGGCGTCTTTTAAATTTTATTTTTTATTTCTTAGGCTGTACTGGGCTTTCTTAGTTTGATGCAGTTCCAGTTTTTTCATTTCTTCTTTTGTTTTCTTTGCCAGTAGAGTTGCATTATTGAATAATCCTCTGAGGTCAAGATCTTGGAGAGTTCTGCTGATGTTTTTCTTAATGTTTTATAGAAACAAGTTTGGTATAAAGGTCTTCAATCCATTTTGGGTTAACCTTTGTGTATAGAATGAGATGGAGTCTAGATTTTTTTTTTGTTGTATGTAGCTATCTATTTTTCCCAGCATTATTTCTTGAAGAAGCTCTCTTATACTTCATGCTTCTAGCTCCCTTTCTGTAAACTAATGGCTCAGATACCTGAGGATTTATCCCTAGGCTATCAATTTTATTCCATCATCTGAGAGACTGTCTTTGTTCCAATAAAATTTTCAGTTTTATTTATAGTAGCTTTTGTTTGTTTGTTTTTTGGGCCACACCAGGTGACACTCAGGGGTTACTCCTGGCTATGCAGTCAGAAAAAGCTCCTGGTTTGGGGGACCGTATGAGTGCTGAGGGATTGAACTGTGGTCTGTCCTAGGCTAGCGCCAGCAAAGTAGATGCCTTACCACTCCGCACCACTACTCTGGCCCCTACAGTAGCTTTTCAATAAAATTTAAAGATTAGGAAAGCAGTTCCTCCCATAATCCCTTTCCTTAGATTATTTAGGGAATTTTGTGGTTCCATACAAATTTTATGTATTTTCTCACGGTCCTTGAAAAATGCCATGAGATACAAAGCAGGTCTATGTCTACAGCACTTCAGAGATTATTATTTCTTCCTTCTTGTTATCAGTATGTACTTTCTCATCCTCATACCTAGAAAATAATATTTTATGCCCTGATTGTGTTATAAACAAGAGAGAATGAAGACAGCTGGAGATATAGTGGGGTAGGGCACTTTGCTTGCATATGGCCAACACAAGATGGTCCCTGGTGGCCCATGTGATCTCCCAAGTGCCACTAGGAGAAATTCCTAAGTGCAGAGCCAAAAGTAACCCCTTAGCATTCCAAAGATTGGATAACTATGAGTGTCTGAGGGCTTTATCCAAAGATATCAGAAGTGACTTTTATTCCTGCTTCAAGTATTACATGGTAATATAATTTTGTTTTTTTTTTAAATAATGCATTTTAATTCTTACTAGTTTTAGGTTTTTGGTAAATTGAAAGTTCTTATTCACTCAAAACAACTACCATTGAATCCACTGTCCACCTCTTGTCACCATAGTGGTACATTTGTTGAACTCAAATTTATATCATCAGCACCAAACTTTATGGATTTTGTTTAGAGTAAATCTCTGTGTTGCATGTTCTGTGAGTTTTGACAATATCTAATGATATGTATCAAGCACTACAGTATTTTATCAAGGATTTCGCTCTTTTCAAAATTCCTTGTGTCCCATATTGTCAAATATTCTGATTAATCTCTGACAACTACTGATTATATTCACTCTATAGATCTACTTTTACAACTCTCATATAGTTGAAATTATATGGTACATAATCTTTCTAGATTGTTTTCTATCAGAGGAATATAGATTTAAATTTTCTTCATTTTCTCCTTGCCCCCCTTATGTCCCACCAATGCTTTCATACTCAATTACAATACATTGCCTAGATATATACAATTTTGTTTATTCACCCATGGAGGTTACTTTGGTGTTTACAAATAAATAAAAACAAACATGCTAGAAACAAACAAAACATGTAGAAAATGTCATTGGAAACTTGATTGAAATGATGTTACACCTGTAAGTTATTTGGATGAAAGTGGTCACTCGGTTGCTGTGGCTAGCTTTGGTCTGGTTATGTTAGAGAATTTCTTTGAATTCTCACCAGGAAGAGTGAGTGTATGGGTAGCGAAATATGAAGAAATGAGGGACCACACAAGGTTATTTGTGAGAACAGTGTTCTGATCTTTAATGAGAAGAATCAGGGGTATATATAGAGGAATTTGCCAGTCACTTATTTTCTATGGAATGAGAAGAATGCTCACATTTATTTCTAAGCAAAGTATAAATATCTTTCTTGTTAACAGAAGTTTTATTAGTATACATTGTTTGATTTACCAAACAGTTCACTTGGCATTAGGTGGTACACAGACCAGATGAATGGATACATTTCAAGTAAGAGTCCAGAGTTAAAAAGAGAAGGTTACTTTTATCATATCAAAGTAGTTCCTGTCCTGCTAGTCTCTGATGTAAATTAGGGGATTTAGCATGGAGTTGGGTTTCCCTATCAAACTTTCTATTTCAGAGGAAAGAGGTGTTTGTATTAGGGGAAAATAAAGGAGACAACCTATATCTAAAAGGGATGAAAATATATATTTGATAAAAGTTCAACAACCCAATGCTATATCCTGGCCAAACCTTTTGTAGTTCTATTATTATTATTATTATTATTATTATTATTGTTATTATTATATAATTTTTATTTTGACCATATTGGCTTACATATCTTTCACAGTAGTATTTTAGGTACATGTTAACATTGAATCAGGGGGAATTCCCAACACCAAATTTGTCCTCCCTCCACCCCCATTCCCATCTTGCATCCTATATCCTCCACCCTCACCTCTTCATCACCCTCCCCCGACT
Organism: Crocidura indochinensis; assembly: GCA_004027635.1. Taxonomy (NCBI): domain Eukaryota; kingdom Metazoa; phylum Chordata; class Mammalia; order Eulipotyphla; family Soricidae; genus Crocidura; species Crocidura indochinensis. The sequence continues at coordinate 3,033 of PVKC010047786.1, read as the reverse complement.
GCTAGAGTAAGTGGTCCCTAGCTTACTACATAGTGATCATATATTTGTTTGGTACTTGTTCCCTCCCTTATTTATCCCTATATTTGAGAGGTAGAACTAGATAGTTCAAGTTTTGTTTGAAGAAGAGAAAAGCAGTAAAGTGGGGTAAAAATCAAATAAGCCAAGCATGGATGTAGTCCTTCGAGAGGCTCTCAACCTCAGTTTGAGAGAGGACAGGAAAAAAGGAATTGAAATACCACAACAATACAAAAAGAAATATCAAATAAATATCCAATGAACACTACAGCACTAAAGGCAAGCACCACATTATAGTCTCGGTTCTGAAATAAAACCATGCCAGAGTGCAGAAAGAATGAGAAAGATAAAATAAGATAAAATAAAATTGGAGACATCAACTTCAATATTTAAATCAAAACAAAGAAGTCCAGAAAATAAAAATAAAAAAAATAAAAAGATAAAAAAGATTGTTTTGTGCCTTTTTTTTTCCTGCATAGGCATAGTAAATATTGGGGGCATTATAGAGGGAATTCCCTTGGCCTAGGGCGGTGGTCGGCAACCTGCAGCTTGCGAGCCACATGTGGCTCTTTACACTTTTCATTTGGCTCTTCTGGGGCCGGCATGGTGGTGCTAAAGGTACGGTGCCTGCTTTGCCTGCGCTAGCCTAGGACGGACCTAGGTTCGATCCCCCAGCGTCCCATATGGTCCCCCAATGTAGGCGCAAATTCTAAGCTCATAGCGTAACCCCTGAGCGTCACCGGGTGTGGCCCAAAAACCAAAAAAAAAAAAAATTGGCTCTTCTATGTGCCGGGCGGCTGCTCCAGGAGTCAGGACTCTGCTCCTAGCCTTTGTCAATGTGCACCCTGTGTGCAGCCCCGGCAGCTTGCTCCAAGAGTATAAGATGATACCCAGTATCAACCCTAAACAAAGGTGTTCTTCCAATGTCATCCTTTCTTAAACCTCTTCCTTAGATATGTAAAAGTCCACTTAATATGTACTTTTGTCTCTCTCTCTCTCTTTCTTGACCTGCAGACTCCTGGTATTAGGAATTGGTTTTAAGAAAGAAAGAGGTGTTCTAGCTTTTTGGGCTTGAGGCAGAGAGTACAAGGTAAAAGGCCATAGACTCCATGATCATCCTTTCCTGGCTTTATTTTTTCTTTCCTGCTACCCTGATTCTTCAGATCAGGTTGGGTGGGGTTTAGAAATACAGTGCCTGTAGTGATGGTGAAACACATATTTTATTTTGCACAAGAGTGGGCATCTTCCATGAAGGGATTCTCAACCCAGAGTTTTTTTTTCCGTGGATTCTCATGTTCAGAGTATTCATGTTTAAAGTTGTGAGCTAATGCCCTTAAATGCTGTTTTTATATTGACTATGAATTTCTGCATAATATAAGTGCCAATCAGAAAGTTTGTGCAAGAGTAGAAACGTTTCAATATGTCCTCCTCAAACACAGCTATCTCAGAATCAGATTCTTTTTTGAAAATATCCATCTTATGTCTCACTGTAGAAACTACTTGTGAAACTCCCCTGCAGAGAAATATTAAATTTATAGAGAAAATGAACAACGTCTGCCAAATACACAAGCTTAGCTACCCATTCCTTGTCCAACTGGGGCTATATAAAGTCAGAGTTCTGCTCTCATAGGAACTGCACTACTTCTTCCCTTTTGCCAACAAGGTGAGAGAGCACCCTTCCCCTGAACAGCCACTTCACTTCTTCATTGAGAAGATGCTAGTAGTGGGCATCCATACTCTCACCCAGGGTGGTAAATAGTCTGAATTTGATCACAATTGTGAATTTCACAAATTATCTTTACTGTGTCATCTGTCACAGAGTTTAGTTCAACAGGGAGATTTTTTTTATCCAGTCTATCATACAATGAGTGGATACAATGTATGGGTGTGCAATTTCTTTTTCCTGTGACTACACAAAAACACTGAGCCATGCGCAGTGCATCATTTGTACATACATCAACACATCAGATTATTATTCTGAGTGAAATGAGTCAGAAAGAGAGATGTAGACACAGAATATCATTTGTGGCAAATAAGAATAATAAATGGCGGGGCCGGGAGATAGCATGGAGGTAAGGCGTTTGCCTTTCATGCAAAAGGTCATTGGTTCGAATCCTGGTGCCCCATATGGTCCCCCGTGGCTGCCGGGAGCAATTTCTGAGCATGGAGCCAGGAGTAACCCCTGAGCACTGCTGGGTGTGACCCAAAAACCAAAAAAAAAAAAGAATAATAAATGACAATATGGTAATAATATCTAGAGAAAATAGGGATGAGGGACAGGAGGACTAGTCCATGATAGGAAGCTTGCCATAAAAAGTGGTGAGTTCAGTTAGAATAAAGAAAAGTACATTATACCATTAATAGTTGGAATATATCATTCCTGACAAAAACTGGATGCTGAAAATGGATAAGTGACATGCAATGTACCCTTTAATTAACAATATTGCAACCACGGTGTCATAAAGGAAATTTTGCAAACCTCAGTGTCATAAAGGAAAAGAGAGATAGAGAGTAAAAAGCAAAATGCCTGCCCCTGACATAGGCAGAGGAGGGTGAAGGAAAGGAAACAAGGGACATTGTTGGTAGGGAAAGTGCACTGGTGAAGGGTGGTGAACATTCTATGATTGAAACTCAAGTATGAATAATTTTGTAACAAATATGCATAAATAAATATTTTTAAAAGTTTCAGGCACTCTATCATAATTCCTTTATGATATGATATCATATGCCTTTAACAAAGTGTCGTTTTGTTTTTGTGTGTATTTCAGTTTGGTTTCTTGCAGCACATACTAAAGTGTTAATAGATTTTTTTTCTTTCAGTGAAATCACTACTTTTCTCTGGAACACGGTCCTTGCTTTTAAAGATTGTTAAAAAGTTTTTCTCTTTTACCTATTTCATCTCCAAATTGTAGGGTTTCAAATTTTCAGCACATTTTGGTTTTCAAGAGGAAATGCTTTGAAACACTTTGCTTACTTATTATCAGAAATCAAAGCATTTTTCCTTGAGAAGGGTGTTTA
>PVKC010047785.1:0-11003 GCA_004027635.1 Crocidura indochinensis | reverse complement strand
AGTGTGTTTTTTGCTCTTCTTGTTTCATTGATGTGCTTTCTTTAGAAAGAGCGTATGGCCGCGTAGCGAAGCGGAACCAAAGTGCTCCTCTGCAGCCTATTATTAGCCCACTCCCACGAGGTCCGGATGACAGCAGAGGACAAAGAAACACAAAGAAAAGACAAGACTCACAGTTCTTAGGAGTCGGCCCTACTGGGCAGGCGTGGATGCAGAGAAATTCTCAGCCTGACGTCACAATCAGGGGACCTTGCTTTGCAGAGTACTTGCTATAGTCGGTTTTCAGTCTAATGAGGTGTTCCTGGGTGTTTCGCCCTAGGATGAACCTCTGGGAGAGCGAGTCTTTTTGGAGCTGGTTTGGTCCACTCCCACGAGGTCCGGGTGACAGCAGAGGACAAAGAAACACAAAGAAAAGACAAGACTTACAGTTCTTAGGAGTCAGCCCTACTGGGCCGGCGTGGATGCGGAGAAATTCCCAGCCTACACTTGTGGTTTATTACAGGTTACATTTATATCCTAAGGCATGGTCTATTCTGGAGGAGGTTCCATGTGGACTTGAGAAGAATGTGAATTCTGCTTTTGGGGGGTCGGGGCCCTGTATAGGTCCAGTAGCCGTAGGTCTTCTAATTTTTCATTTAGGTCTCTTATTACTTTGCTATTTTTCTGCCTGCTGGATCTATCTAGTGGTGATAGTGGAGTATTAAGATCTCCTACTACTATCACATTTCCCTTCATGTGTTTCTCCAGGTTTGTGAGTTATTGCCTCACATATTTTGCTGAGTCTACATTATGTGCATAAATATTGACTAGGGTTAGTATTTCTTGGCCTATTGTTCCCCTGATCAGTATGTAGTTACCCTCCTTGTCTTTGATCAATTTCTTGAGTTGAATGCAATTTGGTCTGATATTAGGATGGCTGTCCCTGCTCTTTTTTTTCCCGTTGGCCTGTATAATTGATCTCCATCCTTTTATTCTAAGCCTGTGCCTCTCCTGCATTACTAGGTGTTTTTCTTGCAAACAGCAGAAGTCCGGTTTATATTTTCTAATCCAGTTCTCTAGTATATGTCTTTTAATGGGAAAGTATTTACCATTAATATTTAGGGAGATTATTTCTGCATGAAAGGCAAACACCTTGCCTCCATGCTATCCTTCCAGCACATTTCCATTCAAGTCCAGGTAGACCAGAAAGCCCATCTTTGAGGGCATTGAATTAGGCCCTTATTTTGGAGGAAGGAGCATATACCCCCTGCACAGCGAGGGTGCACTGCAATAATGATTTTAGGCATCTGAATTTAATCCAAATTCTTAGTACAGGCAGAAGTCTATATAAGGTGAAATTGATGTACCAATTATATCCGATTATTTATAGATGGGAGCTTAAGTCACAAACCAGAGCAAAATGTTTCAAGCAAATAACCAGCCTGTTTAAATAAACAACTTGAGGATCTATCCAAAATGGATAGAACCTCCTTTTAAACCTAGCATTTTTGCTTATGATATGACTATGCAATAAAAACCACCAGAGAACAGAAGAAAATATTATATAGGAAATTATAGGCAACAATATCTAACCCACACACTTAAAGTCAAGAGCAAAACCCTGATGTAATACAACATCAATTTCTGAGATTAAAAATTAAAATAGAAAAGCATTAATTACAATAGTCAAAATAAGTGTAGTACCAATTATAAATTCAAAGGATTACAATCATAAGAAAAAAGAAAAGATGAAATTTCTACAGAGTCCAATACCAATCTGTAAAGACGGGGGGTCTGGAACTCTGAAAAGACCAACAAAAGACACTTGACGGATCTGGAAAAGTGGGTTGAAGCCTGACACAGAAGATAACATCAAGATGAAGGCTAGTAAAGGCATCCATGCAAAGGCCTCCACTCTTTAGTTGCCACTGTTGGGCATCCCCAAGTGTTACATCATTGCCATAATGAGTTGGCTGGGCTTTTGCATTACTTTTGGGATTCGGTGCAATCTTGGGGTAGCTATTGTAGAAATGGTCAACAATAGCACTGTGTATGTGGATGGAAAACTAGAAATTCAGATAGTAGAGTTTAACTGGAATCCAGAGACTGTGGGTTTTATCCATCTATACTTTTTTCTGCGGTTACATCGTGACACAAATTCCAGGTGGCTTCATTTCCAACAATCATGCAGCATACATGGTACAAAACTCCAACAGTCATGGATTTCTTTCTCAGGTCGAATTCAGGAGGTTTGTAGTTGTGGGTGAAGGAGATGATTTGCATACGTGAAGGGAATCCTGAAAATTAAATGTTAAGAACTAGGAAGAGAGAGGGAAGGATAAGGAAGACAAAATTGGTGGAGATAAATTTAGGAAAAAGGGAACTATATCCAAAATATGTAAAACAGACAGGCACAGAACAAGATATACACATACAGACTTCAAAAAAATATGGCCATACCACTCACTCATACCAAAAAATAATTGTTGGAAAGAATCCAAAACAGAGCAAAAGAAAAAATTCAGCTGAATCAAGTAAAAGTGCTTTTCTTATTTTGGTTTTTGGGTCACACCCGGCAGTGCTCAGGGGTTACTCCTGGCTCCATGCTCAGAATTAGCTCCTGGCAGGCACAGGGGACCATATGGGGCACCGGAATTCAAACCGATGACCTTTTGCATGAAAAGCAAATGCCTTACCTCCATGCTATCTCCCGGGCCCAAGTAAAAGTGCTTTAAAATGTCATAGTGGGCAAACTATTTATTTAATGGCAGAGAAGAGCAGATCTAAAAGAGAATTTCATGTATAATATAAACACGGTAAACTTTACTATAAGTGTATAACAGTATATATACAAAGTTATTGGATAACAGTAACTCTATGATAGTCAATCACAAGAGAGAAGCACTGTGAAGAAAGTCCACTTAAAAAGTATCGTTATGTAAGCATTATGAATTCATTTCCGTCTTAAAACCTAAATTGAGGGAAATAAAGCAATGACATTACAATAAAAAGAATGAAAGTTGTTAAATGAGTATACCTAAAAAGAAAGATAACATCAATATAATGAGAAATTTTTCTTTCGGGTGAACCTTGACTAAATGATTAACTGTGACCTAGAGCAATAATAAAATTAAGACACAAATCCACCATACAAGGAAACACATTGGGGTTCCATGCTTTTCTTTTTTTAAATATTTTATTTAGACACCTCGATTACATACATGATTGTGTTTGGGATTCAGTCATGTAAACAACACCACCCATCCCAGTGCAATGTTCCCATCACCATTGTCCCAAATCTCCCTCCTTCCCACACAACCCCCCTCGTACTCTAGACAGGCTTTCCATTTCCCTCATATATTCTTATTATTAGAACAGTTCAACATGTAGTTATTTCTCTAACTGAACTCATCACTCTTTGTGGTGAGCTTCATGAGGTGCTGTGATGAATATCGGTGTAAGGTGAGCTGGAACTTCCAGCTCTTTTCTCCTTTGTGTCTGAAAATTATTATTGCAAAGCATCTTTCATTTTTCTTAAAACCCATAGATGAGTGAGACCATTCTGCATCTTTCTCTATCCCTCTGACTAACTTCACTTAGCATAATAGATTCCTATACATGGATGTACATGGAATTTCATGACTTCATCTCTCCTGACAGCTGCATAATATTCCATTGCTATATGTACCACAGTTTCATTAGCCATTCATCTGTTGAAGGGCATCTTGGTTGTTTCCAGAGTCTTTCTATGGTAAATAGTGCTGAAATTAATATAGGTGTAAGGAAGGAATTTTTGTATTGTATTTTTGTGTTCCTAGGGTATAGTCCTAGGAGAGGTATAGCTGGATCGTATTGGAGCTCGACTTCGAGTTTCTGGAGGAATCTCCATATCGCTTTCCATAAAGGTTGAACTACACGGCATTCCCACCAGCAGTGGATAAGAGTTCCTTTCTCTCCACATTCCCGCCAACACTGTTTGTTCTCATTCTTTGTGATGTGTGCCATTCTCTATGGTGTGAGGTAGCACCTCATAGTTGTTTTGATTTGCATCTCCCTGATGATTAGTGATGTGTATCATTTTTTCATGTGTTTTGGCCATTTGTATTTCTTCTTTGTCAAGTTTCTGTCCATTTCTTCTCCCCGTTTTTTGATGGGATTAGATGTTTCTTTCTTGTAAAGTTCTGTAAGTGCCTTGTATATTTTGCAGATTAGCCCCTTATCTGATGGGTATTGGGTGAATAGATTCTCCCACTCAGTGGGTAGCTCTTGTATCCTGGGCGCTATTTCCTTTGAGGCACAGAAGCTTCTCAGCTTAATATATTCCCATCTGTTAATCTCTGCTTTCTCCTGCTTGGCAAGTGCATTTTCCTCCTTGAATATGCCTGTAGTTTCAATGTCCTGGAGTGTTTTGCCTACGTGTTGTTCTATATATCTTATGGTTTCGGGTCTGATATCAAGGTCTTTCATCCATTTGGATTTTACCTTCGTACATGATGTTAGCTGGAGGTCTAAGTTCAATTATTTGCAAGTGGCTAGGCAGTAGTGCCAACACCACTTGTTGAAGTGGCTTTCTTTGCTCCATTTAGGATTTCTTGCTCCTTTATCAAAAATTAGGTGACTGTGGGGCCCAGGAGATAGCATGGAGGTAAGGCGTTTGCCTTTCATGCAAAAGGTCATCGGTTCGAATCCCGGTGCCCCATATGGTCCCCCGTGCTGCCAGGAGCAATTTCTGAGCATGGAGCCAGGAGTAACCCCTGAGCACTGCTGGGTGTGACCTAAAAACCAAAAAAAAAAATTAGGTGACTGCATGTCTGGGGAACACTTTGTGAGTATTCAAGCCCATTCCACTGATCTGAGGGCCTGTCCTTATTCCAATACCATGCTGTTTTGAAAACTATTGCTTTGTAGTAAAGTTTAAGGTTGGGGAAAGTAATTCCTCCCTTTTTAATTTTCCCAATGATTGATTTAGCTATTCTAGGGTGTTTATTGTTCCAAATGAATTTCAGAAATGCCTGATCCACTTCTGTGAACAATGTCGTTGAGATCTTTAGAGTATTGCATTCAATCTGTATACTGCCTTGGGTAGTATTGCCATTTAGATGATGTTAATCCTGCCAATCCATGAGCAGGGTATGTGTTTCCATTTCCACATATCCTCCCTTATTTCCTGGAGCAGAGTTTTATAGTATTTTTGTATGGGTCCTTCACATTTTTAGTCAAGCTGATTCCAAGATATTTTATTTTGTGTGGCACTTTTGTGAATGGGTTTGTTATCTTAATGTCCATTTCTTCCTTATTACTATTGGTGTATAGAAAGGCCATTGATTTTTGTGTGTTAATTTTGTAGTCTGCCACCTTGCTATATGAGTCTTTTTTTTCCTGGAGCTTTTTGGTAGATTCTTTAGGGTTTTCTAAGTAGAGTATCATGTCATCTGCAAAAAGCGAGAGCTTGAATTCTTCCTTTCCTATCTGGATTCCCTTGATATCTTTTTCTTGCCTAATCGCTATAGCAAGTATTTCCAGTGCTATGTTGAATAGGAGTGGTGAGAGAGGACAGCCTTGTCTTGTGCCAGAATTTAGAGGGAAGGTTTTCAGTTTTTTTTCCATTGAGGATAATATTTGTCACTGGCTTGTGGTAGATGGCCTTAACTATATTGAGAAAGGTTCCTTCTATTCTGTCTTGCTGAGAGTTTTGATCAAGAATGGGTGTTGAACCTTATCAATTGCTTTCTCTGTGTTTATTGATATGATTATGTGATTTTTTCTTGTTGTGATGTTGTGTATTATGATGATAGATTTACGGGTGTTAAAACAGCCTTGCATTCCTGGGATGAAACCTACTTGATCGTAGTGGATGATTTTCTTAATGATGCATTTGATCCTATTTGCCAGGCTTTTGTTGATGACCTTTGCATCTGTATTCATCAGCGATATTGGTCTGTAATTTTCTTTTTTGGCAGCATATCTGTCTGGTTTTGGTATCAACGTGACATTGGCTTCATAAAAGCTGTTTGGGGGTGTTTCCATTTTTTTCGATTTCATGTAGAGCCTTGCCAGGATTGATAGTAGTTCCTCTTGGAAAGTTTGAAAGAATTTATTAGTGAAATCATCTGGGCCTGGGCTTTTGTTCTTGGGCAGACATTTGATTATAGTTTTAAATTCGTCAATAGTGATGGAAGTGTTTAGATATGCTACATTCTCTTCCTTCAAGCGTGGAAGATTACAAGAGTCCAATAATTTATTCATTTCTTTCAGGTTCTCATTTTTAGTGATGTTGAATAGATAATGGAATTTAGAATTTTGAATAGGAATATAGAATTTTAGAATAGATTTTAGAATTTTAGAATGGGACTTAGAATTTTGGAATAGAATTTTGAATTTTAGAATGGAATAAAGAATTTTAGAAGATAATTGATAATTTTAAAATATTGTTTAGAATTTTAGAATGGAATTTATGCTGAGACTTCCGGGTGGCAAGCATGGTAGGAAGCCTTTCCACGGGCTCTCCCCTTCACCTCAGTGAGTCCCCAAGACTTCCGGGCTGCAAGCATAGTAAGGAACCTTTCCTCCATCTCTCCCCTTCCCCCCGAGTACATCCCTGAGACTTCCTGGCAGTGAGCATAGTAGGGAGCCTTTCCTCCGGCTCTCCCCTTGCCCCGAGTGTGTTCCTGAGAGTTCTGGTGGCTGCATAGGGAAACTTCCCCCATCTCTGGCCCTCCCCTGAGGGACTACAGAGGAGAGGGACTTCTGGCAGAGGCCTGGAAGGGGTGGAGCTCCACTGACTTTTTTGTAGGGGAGGAGGACGAGGGTACCAGTCTCAACAGTGCCCTACCACCATTGTGTCTAGGTGTGGTACTACACTGGCTGGTAACAAGTGGAGGCAGTAACTAATCAGTTTCCACTAGAGGGCACCCTAAAGGCCAAACCTCAGCCAGCCCACCTATCAGTCCCACCCAGAGCAGCAGTCCAGAGAAGGGACATTTCCCCACACCACAGAGAGCAAAAGCAGGCAAAAATCGGGAGGCACTGCTCTCCAAACCACACTAACTAATGCAAAAAAAAAAAAAAAACATGGGCAGACTGAGCAGGACCCTAACACCTGGAGATAACGAGAAAACTCCTACTAAGTTCCCAAGTCCACCAAAACACACAGATCCAAGAGATGAAGTTTTAAAAGTGACCATGAGAAAGGAAATGCAAGCCCTGGTACAGGAAATGAGAGAATCACTAGCCACTGAGTACAAGAAATCCATTGAGGAACAAATTAGGCAAATTAAAGAAGATCTGTTACAGAACATGAGAGACTTCATACAAAAGGAATTTAACAAACTAACAGACACCATAAAAAGCCAGATGAGTAGAATCTCAGAGTTAGAGAAGCACATATTTGTACTCAAAGGAAAATTGCAAATCAAAAAGGACGAGGAAACAAACAAGGAATTAAGAGGCAAGGAATTGGAAAAGTCCAGTACGTAATTAAAAAAGACAAAAGAAATAATCTAAAAAATGTAGGTATACCAGAAATGGAGGAAACAGGGAAAGGGGAAGAACAAGTAGTTAGGAAAATAATAGCAGAAAGCTTTCCCACTCTTTGGAAAGAAGACTCCATGCAAATCCAAGAAGTGAAGAGTCCCTAATAAAATAGACCCTAATAAACCAACACCAAGACATATAATAATCCAAATGGCAAAAAAGAGAAATATGAACTTCTTAAAGCAACAAGGGAAAAAAGGAACCTCAAATACAAAGGAAGGGACATAAGAATCAAATCAGATCTCCCATTTGAAACAATCCATGCAAGAAGGCAGTGGAATGAAATATCTAAATGACTGAATGAAAGAAATTTCCAGCCTAGGGTACAATACCCAGAAAAACTCTCATTCATATGGGATGGTAGCCTAAAAACATTCTCAAACAAAAACGATCTTGTATTATTTGTGCAAATAAAACCGATTCTAAATGAACTGCTCAGAGACGAACTACACAATCCAAACCCCCGATTGTAACAACCACGCTACAGAACACAACTGTACAACAGCCCTCCCTGTCGATAATCTCCCTAAATGTTAATGGACTAAACTCACCCATTAAAAGACACATAGTAAAGAACTGTATTAGAAAACATAGACCAGACTTCTGTTGCCTGCAAGAAACACAGTTACAAGTACAGGAAAGGCTTAGAATAAAAGGATGAAAATCGATCTTTCAGGAAAAAAGAAAACAAAAAAGAGCAGGGTCAGCCATTCTTATATCAGACCGAATTCCATTCAAACTCAAGAAAGTGATCAGAGACAAAGAGGGTCATTACATGCTAATCAGGGGTACACTAGAGAAAGAGGTACTAACCCTGATCAATATTTAGCACCTAATGCATAGTCAGCAAAATATGTGAGGCAGTTGCTCACTAACCTGGAGAAACACATGAAGAGAAATGTGATAATAGTAGGAAACCTTAATACTCCACTATCATCACTGGATAGAGCCACCAAACAGAAAAATAGCAAAGAAATAAGAGACCTAAATGAAAAATTAGATGATCTAGGGTTAATAGACTTATATAGGGTCCTCCACCCCCAGAAAACAGAATACACATTCTTCTCAAACACTCATGGAACCTTCTCCAGAATAGACCATGCATTAAGATAAATATCTAAGCTAGATAAGACCACAAGTGTTAAGATCATTAGAAGCACCATATCAGATCACTGTGCAACAGAGGTCAAAATTAACTGCAAGAAGAAGCAATGGAGAAATGAGTACCTAGAGATTAAACAACATGCTCCTCAATAACAGCTGGATCAAAGAGCAACTCAGGGAAAAAATAAAAAGATTCCTTGAGACAAATGATAACGAAGAGAAAACTTGTCAAAATTTGTGGGACACAGCAAAAGCAGTAATTAGGGGAAAACTCATAGCAACACAGGCCTATATTAAGAAAGAGGAAAATGACAAAATCAACTGTTTATAGGATCATCTCAAGGAATTAAACAACAGCAGCAAAGAAATCCAACCACACCTGGGAGGCAAGAAATAAAAAAACAGAGCAGAAATAAACAACATAGAAACTAAGAAAACAATACAAAAAAATAAATGAGACCAGGAGTTCGTTTTTCAAAAAAATAAATAAGATAGAAAAACCACTGGCAAAACTCACCAAAAAAGAGGGAAATCACCCAAATCAGTAGGATCACAAATGAAAGGGGAGAGTTTACAACAGAACCCCAAGAAAAACAACATATCATGAGATCATTTTATGAACATCTATACTCAGTTATGCTGGAGAACGCAGTAGAAATCGACAGATTTTTGGAAAAATACCATGTTCGGAGACTGGAGAAGAAAGACCTAGAAAGCCTAAACAGACCAATCACTTCAGAGGACATAGAAGATGTAATTAAGAAACTCCCTAAGAATAAGAGTCCAGGCCAAGATGTATTTACAGGTGAATTCTATCAAACATTCCGGGAAGAATTACTACCACTTTTCCATAGGCTCTTCCAAACCATCGAAAAAACAGGAATCCTTCCCAACTCCTTCTATGAGTCTAATATCACACTCATCCCCAAAGAGGGCAAAGACACCACCATGAAAGAAAACTACAGACCAATATCACTAATGAACATATATGCAAAGATACTCAACAAAATCTTAGCAAACCGAATCCAGCACTTCATCAAAAAGATCATACACCATGATCAAGAGGGATTTATCCCAAGAATGCAAGGTTGGTTCAAATACGCAAATCAATCAACATCATACATCACATCAACAACAAGAAAGACAAAAACCACATTATCATATCAATAGATGCAGAGAAGGCATTTGACAAAATCCAACACCCCTTCATGTTGAAGACACTCGGTAAAATAGGGTTAGAAGGAACTTTCCTCAAGATAGTTACAGCTATCTATGTAAAACCCACAGCCAACACTATCCTTAATGGTGAAAAACTACAAGTATTTCCATTAAAGTCAGGAACTAGGCAAGGCTGTCCACTCTCTCCACTCTTATTCAATATAGTCTTAGAAGTCCTAGCAATAGCAATCCGGCAAGAGAAGGAAATCAAAGGAATCCAAATTGGGAAAGAGGAACTCAAACTATCTCTTTTTGCAGACGATATGATATACAGCGAAAACCCTAAAGAATCTACCATAAAACTACTAGAAACAATTAACCAATACAGCAAAGTGGCTGAATGCAAAGTCAATATGCAAAAGACAGTAGCGTTTCTCTATACAAGTAACGAAACCAAGGAGAGAAAGATTAAAAATACAATTCCATTTAAAATAGTATCAAAAAATCTGAGGTACCTAGGAATCAACCTTACAAGGGAAGTAAAAGACCTATACCAGGGAAACTTCCAATCACTTCAGAAAGAAATTGAAGAGGATCTAAAGAAATGGAAGAAAATCCCATGCTCTTGGGTAGGCAAAATCAACAGAGTCAAAATGACTATTCTACTCAAACTACTATATAGATTTAATGCAATCCCTATCCAAATTCAGACATCATTCTTTAAAGAATTAGAGCAATCAATCACAAAATTAATCTGGAACCACAAAAGACCCAGGATGGCCAAACATATATTGAAAAACAAGAAGCTGGGTGGCATCTCTCTACCTAATCTGCAACTACACTATAAAGCCGTAGTGATCAAAACAGCATGGTACTGGAACAAAGACAGGACCTCAAACCAATGGGTCAGAATAGAATTCCCAGACATAAACCCCCAGATATACAGCCAACTAATTTTCGACAAAAGAGCCATGAGCTTGAAATGGAACAAAGAATGTCTCTTCAACAAATGGTGTTGGTACAACTGGAAAACCACATGTACGAAATTGAAAATTGACCCATACCTCACTCCTTATACAAAAGTCAACTCAAATTGGATCAAAGACCTTGAAATCAGACCCGAATCTATAAAGCTTATTGAGAACAAAATAGGTAGAACACTCGAAGACCTATATATTGAAAAGGTCTTTGAGGTTGGAGCACCAATGGCAAGAACTTTAGTATCAAACATA
>PVKC010047784.1:0-11003 GCA_004027635.1 Crocidura indochinensis | reverse complement strand
GCCAGCCAGATCAGCCGAATCAACCCTGGCGATCAATGGGGTGACAGATGTCGCAGCCAGATCGCCCTCACATCCTCTCTTTCTTAATTTATTTTATTTTTTTTTGTTTTTGTTTGTTTTTGGGTCACACCCGGTGACGCTCAGGGGTTACTCCTGGCTATTCGCTCAGAAGTCGCTCCTGGCAGGCACAGGGGACCATATGGGGAACTGGGGGATCGAACCGTGGTCCGTCCTAGGTTAGCGCAGGCACCTTATCTCCAGCGCCACCGCCCGGCCCCATTCTCTCTTTGTTCATAACAAGTGCCCATAATTTATCATAACTGGTCCAAAAATTCATCCTTCAAAATGGCAAAAAGTGGGCTGAGAAATATCATTCTAATGGAGGAAGGTCAGAAGAATTTTACAAATACCATGTTTACCTGTTGGGGTTTAATTAGAGATATTGTTTAAGGGGCTGAGAGTGACCCCAAGAAACAACAACTTCTCTCTGTAGCTGAATTCTGCTTGCACCCTTTGTCTCTCACTGCCTCTTGAGCCGCCTATAAGGCAAGCTCTGAGACCACCCTCTACTCCCTTCACAAATGTGATTATTCTTGTCAGGCAAGTCCTTCGCTTTCTATTGCAGATGATCACCCCCACCCCTCTCTGCCTAAATGTCTTTATCCCACTCTGTCTTTTTCAAGGAGCCCCTTGATCCAAGGAATATGCAAACTTTGGAGAACAAGGCTGCCCATTATCATGAACATGACCAGCTGCTTCAGGAGACCGCCCCCTTGCAGACATGCCCACCTATTAAATTAATAATTGAACGTCAAGAATTTATTGGTCTTCTTGATTCTGGGGCTGATTGTACAGTAATGTCACCCTTTTCTTGCCCCCCCCCCCGGCCTGCTCAACCGACTGTTAATAATATCACAGGCATGGGGCCTTTAAAGGAGGTTTTGCAAAGTTCCAAAATTTTGACTTGGAAGTATAAGGACGGAGACAAAGGTATCATGCAGCCCTATATTATACCTGATTGACCCATTAACCTATGAAGAAAAGATGTTTTGGAACAAATAGATCTATATGATTAAATATAAAAACAAAGCTATTATACAACAAATGATTGCTCAGTGCTATTCTCTTAACAAGGGCTCAGGTAAATATCAGCAAGGAATTGTAGAACCTATTATCCCCTCTCCCCAAAATTATCACCCAGAATTAGGCTTTAATAACCCTTTCCATGACAGCCACTGCTTTTTCCTGCAACCCAGGCAGACCAAAATTCTTGGCTTAATGATGAACTGGTCTGGGTGAACCAGTGGCCCCTCCCTTCTGTGAAACTGTCAGCAGCAATGGAGCTGGAGCAGAAGCAACATTGCTGCGGGACATATTAAGCCTTCCAATTCCCCTTGAAATACCCCAATATTTGTCATTCAAAAGAAATCTGGAAAGTGTCATCTCTTGCATAATCTTAAAGCAATTAATAAGACCATGATCGCCATGGGTGCTTTGTAACCCGGACTCCCCTCCTCTGTTGCCACCCCTGTAGGATTTTTTTTAAGTAGTTATTGATTTAAAGGATTGCTTTTTTTCCATTCCTTTACATCCTACTGATTGTAAAGCAATTTTACATCATGGTGATTAACTCTGCTGGCCCCTCCCCGCGTTGTCAATGAAAGGTTCTGCCTCAAGGCATGGCAAACAGCCCTACACTTTGTCTAAGATATGTAGCACCGGTAATGAATTTTGCAAAAAATATTTTGGAAAGAAACCTAAGTATCTTATCAACCTTATAATAAAACAGCAACTTAATTGGCTAATGCAAAATACAAATAACTTGCCTTTGAAATGTTCCTCCTTTAAGGAAAAAATTGATAATCATTATTCAGCCAATAAGTTTATACAGTTTTTTAAAAGATGCATGTTTGTATTTTTCCCATTATAACACAATCCTCTCCTATTAATAATGCAAATGTCATATTTATGAATGGGTCTTCTAATGAAAATGCTGCCTATAGATTTAATGATGTGTTCACCATAATATCCACTGATCACACTTCTGCACACTTTCAAATATTTGAAATATTCTCAAAATATTTGCAAATGTTTCATCTCTTTCAAACGTGGCTTCTTCTTTTTATGAATTTAGACTGATAAACTGGAAAATAAGTTTTAGCTTTCTATTTCTCTAAAGAAAAATATTATTATACTGAAAATCAAGTAGACTCTGTGATCATTACATTGGATATCATGGAGAAGTTTTCCCAAGACTCAAATACCGGTTATTTAGTTTCTTCTTCACAGCTGTCTTCACTTTCTGGTTTCTCAGTGTATAGATAAGTAGGTTCAAGAAAGGGGTAAAGATTGGGGCCCGGGAGATAGCATGGAGGTAAGGCGTTTGCCTTTCATGCAAAAGGTCATCAGTTCGAATCCCAGTGCCCCATATGGTCCCCTGTGCCTTCCAGTAGCAATTTCTGAGCATGGAACCAGGAGTAACCCCTGAGCATTGCTGGGTGTGACCCAAAAACCAAAAAAAAAAAAAAAGACTGTATAGAAAACAGAAAGAACTTTGTCCATCAAGAAATTTGTGAAGGGTCACATAGATGAAGATGCAGGGCCCAAAGAACATCAACACCACTATGAAATGTGCAGTGCAGGTGGAAAAAGCCTTGGATGATCCTGAGGAGGAATGCCCCTTGATAGTAATAAGAACGATGATGTAGGAGCTGAGCAAAAGCAAAAAGCTTATAAGAGCAATCACACCACTGGTTGAGATCATAAAGATTCCAAGAAAATATATATCTATGCAGGCCAACTGAATGACTAAAGGAAGATCACAGAAGAAACTGTCTATAGGACCACAGAAGGGTAAATAATTGACTCATCGTATGCAGAAAACCCACTGCCCAAGAAGTTACAACCAGCCCGATGCACACTTTCTGGCTCATAATTGTTGAATAATGGAGAGGTTTGCATATTGCAATATACCTGTCAAAAGACATGGAGATGAGTAACACAATCTCAGTACCAGTGAAAAGATGCAAAAAGAAGATCTGGGAAATGCAGCCCTCAAAGGAGATGGTCTTGCGCTGAGCAAAGAAGTCCATGATCATCTTTGGAGTGGCAAAGGAGGACAAGCATATGTCAATGAGAGAGAGAGATTGCTGAGCAGGAAATACATGGGGGAATGAAGCTGTGGGGTGGACATGACGGTGAGCAAAATCAGAGAGTTGCCCAACATGGTTATTAAATAGAAAATGGAAAAAATCACAAAAAATAAAATTTGACGGTCAGGAGAATCAGTGAGTCCCAGTAACACAAACTCAGACACTCTGGAATGGTTAAACCCCTCCATTGTTCTTCAGAGCCTGCTCTATAAATGACAAAATGGAATCAAATGATAGAACTAGAAAATATGCGATAGCTAATTATTTATTTATATATGTATAAACTATAATCCAACTAATAGCAATGAAAGATTTTTATTTTAAAACCACTTAGCTAATGCTCTCAGATATCACTTTAAATGGACAAATCCTTGATTTTGATAAGCATCAGTAACATTAGGGTTATACTCCCTACATAGCCACTCAATAATATATCTGTTCTGGATATTGAATTAATTACTGGGTATTAATTGATAATTGATATAAATTACTGGATATTGAATTAATTACATACTAAAAATATATAATTATAATGACAGAGTATAACAAGTTAGTGGGTTCTACTTGATAATACATATAATTAATATATAATAGAGGGCTGAAATCTCAAAGGTTTCTGTTAAGTCAATAAATAAATAAATGCATTATTTCTTATCACTGTGTTTTACTAAAAGTTGAATCTAATAAGATAATTTAGTATACTTTGAAAATGATTGGAGATTTTTTATTTAATTGACCTGATTTTTCAGAATCAGAAAAATCCTTAATTTTTATTTCACTTGCATGTTTTCACATTTTATTGCTATTATGAA
Organism: Crocidura indochinensis; assembly: GCA_004027635.1. NCBI lineage: Eukaryota > Metazoa > Chordata > Mammalia > Eulipotyphla > Soricidae > Crocidura > Crocidura indochinensis. The sequence goes on along the minus strand of PVKC010047784.1, from coordinate 7,039 downwards.
TTATCTTAATTTTAATATATAAAAGATAATCAGATTTATATTTTTATAAGTCTATTAATGATGAGAAATGTAATATGAGTTATTCTCACTTTATTTTATAATATCACAATTTGAATTTTTAGAAATTAAAGAAATCTCTTTTATTTTGGCTTAAGTTACAGAAAGCTAGCAATTATTAGACTAGAAAATAAAGAAAATATCCTAGATAGAAATGTGACAGTAAATATACAAGATAAATATTGGGCATCTTATTGTACTAGAAATAAAAATTTGCAAAACTGGACAATAGTATAGCAGGTAGGATACTTGCCATACATGCAGATAATTAAGATTTAATTCCCAGCACCACAAATTGTCCCCTGTGTACTTCGAAGAGTTATCTTTGTCACTCTGCCTAAAGTAAGACCGAGCACTTCTAGGTATGGCCAGAAAAGAAAACTAAACAAAACCACAGCAACAGTGGCAACAACAACAACAAAAAGAAACAAACAAACAAAAACAAACCACATTGATCATCATCAATGTGAGACCGGAGTGGGGAGGGGGCGACAACTTTAAAGACTAATACTTTTTTCTTTCAAAATTGATTTTTCCGCATGCATACTGCAAATCCTTCAAATTTTCTAGTCTCTTGTATTTATTTTGGTAATTTTTACCACCTACTTTTTCATATGAATAATATCAAACACCATTCTCATTTACTAGATATATTCAAACTGAAATATCAAATTGATAAACATTTAAAAACTTCTGAGAGCACTATTCCAGATATACTAAAACTGAATTCTGAACAAAGTGTTAAGAAGACTAAATTATTTTGAAATCATTATGGCTTTTTGATCTTGCCTTACTAGTATAAAATTTGGTCTAACTTGTGAGAATTAGATGACCTCTACAAACCACTAGGCAAGTTTATGACTTTTCAAACTTTCAAGAACTCTAAATGTTACAATCCAATTTTAAAACGCTACTCCTACATAATTTTTATCTCAATTATAAATAAAAATTGCATTAAAAATACAGCCCAGTTTTCATTAGAAAATTAGGAAAACATATTGATTCCCAATTTTTAATATTTTAAATATTTGATTATTTTACATAAAATTGTACTTATTTTTTATTTAAACAACTTGATTACATACATGATTGTGTTTGGGTTTCAGTCATGTAAAGAACACCACCCATCACCAATGTCCCAAATCTCCCTCCTCCCCACCCAAACCCCACCTGTTCTCTAGACAGGCTTTCTATTTTCCTTGTACATTCTCATTATTAGGATAGTTATTTCTCTAACTAAGCTTATCCCTGTTTGTGGCGAGCTTCATGAGGTGAGCTGTAACTTCCAGCTCTTGTCTTGTGCCAGAATTTAGAGGAAAGACTTTCAGTTTTTTTCCATTGAGGACATTATTTGCCTCTGACTTGTGGTAGATGGCTACAAAATAATGTTAATAAGTACATTAAATATATAATACACTAATCATAATAAGTATGTTAAATATATAATACATATATAATATATTATAATGTCATAATATAATATTAATTATTATATATTATATTATATATTATATGTTATATTGCATTAATATAATATATATTATTTATATATTAATATATAATAATAAGTACATTAAATATATAATAAATTATTGTTAATTCTTAAATTAAATACTAATTACTACATAAATTATTACTAATCGATTATATATTTAAAACTACAAAGTAAGCCAATAAGCATATTTTATTTTTTCTATTTTCTGATCATTTGCTTTGAGGTTCTTTTCCAATCTCTTCTGCTCTATGGAATTATTATGCATCTCATCTTCCAGCTCACTAACTCTGTCTTCAGCTGCTGTGACTCTATTGAAGAGACTTTCCATAGAGTTTTTCTTTTCCTCTACTGCATTTTTTAGTCCTATTTTTTCAGTTTGGAGTTTTCTGTTTTCTATATTTGTGGTCTGCTCAGATTATTTATGCTTTCTTCATCCTCCATATTTCTATTCTAAACTCCTTATCTAGAGGTTAATTAGGTGATTGGCATTTTTTGGGTCATCAGAGCTGTCACCTTCATTCTCTAAGCATGCTGTTGTCCTGCATTATTTCCCCATTGCTACACTTAAAGTGTGACTTTTACTTTGCTTTGCCAGACAGGAATTAGCCCCCGTTGTTGTGGGCAGAAGCACTCCTACCTGAAGTTAGGAGCTTGAGAGCTGATTTTGCTATATCTAATAAGCATATTTTAAAGGTTTTCAATAACCACATTTTAAAAGCAGAACATAAGTACTGAAATGTGGTATAGGGAATGGAAGGATAGTATATCCAAAGAGGCATGTGCCTGGTATGAAACCAACTTGGGTAATCCCTAGATCCCTAGATGATCTCCCAATCCCTACCAGAAATGATTCCTAAGCATTGAACCAAAGTATACCTTAAGCATAATTTAGTCAAGCCCCAAACAAAAAACTTTGTAAAATACATTATTTATCTAAATATGTCTAAAATATGTCTAAATATGTCTAAAATATGTCTATATGGAGCCTATCAAAATGTCCATCTTACCTAAACTACTGTATAAATTCCATGCAATCCCTATTCAAATTTAGACATTTTTTTAGGATGTAAAACCATTGATTACAAAGTTGTGTGGAGCCATAAAGACCTATATTTAGATAAAGACATATTTATCTAAATATGTCTAAAATATGTCTAAATATGTCTAAAATATGTCTATATGGAGCCTATCAAAATGTCCATCTTACCTAAACTACTGTATAAATTCCATGCAATCCCTATTCAAATTTAGACATTTTTTTAGGATGTAAAACCATTGATTACAAAGTTGTGTGGAGCCATAAAGACCTAGGCCAGCCAAATCAATATTAAAAAATAAAAAACTGGGGTACATTTCATTGCCTAATTTAAAGCTTTACTACAGAGTCCTACTGATCAAAACAGCATGATAGTTGAACAAAGACAGATTTTCAGACTAATGGATCAAAATAGAATATCCAGTGACAAACCCCCAAGTATATAGTCAATTAATCTTTAACAAAGAAGTCAGGAACTTGAAATTTTATAAAGAGAGTCTCTCCAACATATGTTGCTGGAACAATTGAATAGCCATGTGTAGAAAACTAAAGATTGGTCCATATTTCACACTTTACACACTTCAAAATGGATTAGATCTTGAAATTAGATCAAAATCCATAAAATTCATTGAGGAAAATATAGGCACAATACTCCAAGACTTAAACCTCAAAGAAGTCTTTGATGATAGGATGCCAACAGCAAGGGCTATAGCATCAAATCCAAATAAATGGGACTAGAACAACCTAAAAAGTTTCTGTATGACAAAAGTAATGGTGTTAAAATTAGGAGATAGCTAACTGAATGGGAGAAAAATTTTGCACTCAACACATCAGAAAAAGGTTTGATATCAATAATATGCAAAGAACTCACAAAGTTTGACTCCACAAACTTAAAAATCCAATCAAAATTTGGGAAGAGGAAATGAACAGACACTCTCTGAGGAAGACCAATATATGGCCAAACAGACACTTAGAAAAATGGTCATCATCATTTGTCATTAGGGAAATCCAAATCAAGACAATAATTAAATACCATCTTACACGAATGAGAACAGTACATATCAAAAATAATGGAAACAATCTCTGTTGGTGGGCATGTAGTGAGAAATCTCTGCTGGTGGGAATGTTGCCTGGTCCAACCTTGATGGAAAACAATATGGAGAGTTTTCAGTAAACTCAAAATTGAGCTGCCATACAATCCAACAATCTCTCTTTTAGGAGAGATCTATCCCCAGAACAGAAAAACATTCTTTAAATTTTTTTTTTGGTTTTTTGGGCCACACCCATTTGATGCTCAGGGGTTACTTCTGGCTAAGCGCTCAGAAATTGACCCTGGCTTGGGGGGACCATATGAGAAGCTGGTGGATCGAACCGTGGGCCTTCCTTGGCTAGTGTTTGCAAGCAGACACCTTACCTCTAGCGCCACCTCACCGGCCCCAAAACATTCATTTAAAAGAATGTATTCACACCGCTATTCATTGCAGCACTCAGTACAATAGCCAAGACTTAGAATCAATCTAGATCTAGATGTCCAACAATAGATGAACGGATTGTGAAGATGTGGTACATATATATTATGGAATACTACATAGCTGTAAAAATGATGCAACCATGCAATTAGCAACAACATGGATGGAACTAGAAGATACTATGTTAAATGAAGCAAGCCAAAAAAAGAAGGAAAAATACAAAAAGATATCACTTACATGTGGTATTTAAAATATCTGCATAAAGAAATGCAATGGTCTAAATGGAAGTTGTTTCAAATACCCTTGACCCCAGAGTATAGTGAGGAGAAGGAAAGAAACTGAGTAAAAGAGGAAAAACATAAATATGAAAGGATGGGGACCAATGGCCAAATTGTCTCAGGAGCATTGGTAGTGTTAACAAAAAAAAAAAGTACAGAAATAAATATCCAAGTGAGAGGCAACAGTAGAATCAAGAGACCCAAATTTTGACCATGTAAACTTAAAATAGACCTATTATACTGGCAGGCTGGGGGCAAAGGGGTGGTATAGGATTCACTCATGTAACATTGGTGAATGAGGTGGACATTGGTGGTGAGATTGGCCCTAATTCATTGTATGTCTGAAATTCAACTATGACAGACTTTGTAAATCACAATAGTTTCAATAAAATAAAAAGTTAAAAATCTTACAAATACATCATAATAAAGAGTAGTCTGACATCTGGTGTTATATTAAAAACTAAATTTAGAAAGTACAGATTTGCAGTATTTAATAAGCCATATGTGAAAATTACATTGCTAGCTAATTCAGGTTTCAATACTACAATTAAATTTATTAGATTATATCGAAGTTGTCACTAGATCCTGGCTATAAGTTAAAAATTTGTTATGAAGATACAGATGGTTTAAACATAAAAGGATAAAAAATGTGTGGGAAACCGAAACTGTTCCCCCCAGCTATTTGGACTTTGACTGAACCTCAGGCTTGAAGAAGAACTGACATTTGCTTAAGCTCAGCCAACAGGAGACTCTGCAAAGACAAATTTAGACTAAACAAAAGGACCTGGCCTAACCAGGATCCTGCCTATCTTGTTCCGGCTCTCGCTGTAGTCAATCTTTAGCTCATGGCCATGAGATCTTACTATAGGCTTTATAGTTAATTTTGCAATATTGAAATGTTTAGTTATGCACAGCTATGAAAAATAACTTGAAGGTCAGGGTATGCGCAAACAACCTCCCATATCCTAGCTCCCCCATTTTCGAGACATACCATCTGCCTGTGTACGTGATAAACATGCTCTGCTCAAGGTTTGTTCTCATTGAATGTTTCAATGTGTTTTGTCATGTTGCCATTGGTCAAAACCTGGTTCTTTGTCCCATTAAACACGCCCATGCAAAACTGCTTAAAAACCCTCAATCCTGTTCAATAAACACTCTTGATCTCTCTTTCTTTGTCAAGAGTCATTACTAACTTTTGCCTCCACAGGAATTCTCACAGAAGGGCTGTAACATCCACCACATTGTGCGGTTACCTGTAGAGCGAGACCCCAGACTGCTGGTCAGCTAGGGTCCCAGCCCTTTTAGGGCTGGCTCCAGGGACACCGCAAAAATGTATTCAGTCATTGAAGTCAGAAATTTCACGGCTTTTTCTTGACAGTGCTCTGGTAATCATCTGGGATGATAGCTATTGAACTTAGGTAGACCACATGCAAGGCAAGAAGAGCCTGACTCACCCTACTATAGCTATTGACTCATAAGTTCAATGCATCCTGTTCGTGACGGCCTTCGTTTTTTGGGGGAGGGGCAGGGTAAAAAAATTTTTTTTAAGTTCAATGCATTTATAAAATTTAGCAAATAGGCCATTTTATCTGGGACCAAAAAGAACATAGAAGGGTAAGGCACTCGCCTTTCAGCATGGCCAGGTGTGATTATTGAGCACAGAGCCAATCAGCTCTGAGAAAAAAAAATTTTTTTTTTGGTTTTTGGGTCACACTCAGCAGCGCTCAGGGGTTACTCCTGGCTCCATGCTCAGAAATTGCTCCTGGCAGGCACGGGGGACCATATGGGGCACCGGGATTTGAACCGATGACCTTTTTCATGAAAGGCAAAGGCCTTACCTCCATGCTATCTCCCGGGCCCCGCTCTGAGAAAAAATTTTGAGAATGCTATCAATCAGCTTATTTGAATTGAGATAACTATTAATTTTAGGAAATAGATTATTTTGAAAGTGTTTAAGGAATATTCACAAAACTGCAGTTTAATTTAGCTTAATAATAGAATGATTAAAATGATATAAAATAGAAATAATAGAAATAGAAATAATTATTTCACAATAGAAATAATTTGGAGGCTTTGCTGAGATCTCTGGGCTCAGGGACCTGTCCTCCTGTGCTTCTCTCTTTGCTCAATTCTTGGAGTCCCATAAGAGATCACACCCCTGGGAACCGAACCCAGAAATACTGAACTCTGAAACTGCCAGCGAGCCAAGGAGTAAGTAAGAACTGTGAGACCTCCCAATCGGAAGGCTGCTTACTTTCCTGCAGGAGACTCCGCCCAGCTGCGCTTTGCTGAGATCTCTGGGCTCAGGCACCTGTCCTCCTGTGCTTCTCTCTTTGCTCAATTCTTGGAGTCCCATAAAAACCAATAAACCCCATCACAGCACACAGGAAAAACCACACTTCTAGATCAACAATGCAGAAAGCCCGTAGACAAACACTAGACACCCAGAATGAAGATAATGGCTTGGACGACCTTAAAAACCACAACCCGCTGCTTAACCTCTCCGATAAGGAACTTAAAATAGAAATATGGAATATGTTCGTAGAACTCCGAGAAAGCATAGATCGATCTGAACAGAACACAAAGACAGAACTCAGAAAACTTCAAACTGAAATAGCAGGCCTGAAAAACACGGTAACTCAACTGGAAACCTCAGTGGATGCCCTCAAAAGCCAGGTAAGAGCAGCCGAAGAGAGAATCAGAA
>PVKC010047783.1:0-11047 GCA_004027635.1 Crocidura indochinensis | reverse complement strand
GGGGACCATATGGGGCACCGGGATTCGAACCGATGACCTTTTGCATGAAAGGCAAACGCCTTACCTCCAAGCTATCTCCCGGGCCCCCATAAACATTATATTATTCTAAATATGTTACTTAAACTGTAGCTAAAATAAATTATAATTTTAAGAAAGAAAAACATAAAAGAATGTATAAAAATGTTAGTGCATCTAACATAGAAAGAAATAAAAAAATATATAAATTAGATTAGGTTGGCACTGTTCTAGAAGCTAGAAATGATCTGAAAAATAGGAATGATGGATAATGTTCAAAGGAAATAATGGGATAGTTACCCGTAAAAGCATTTCGTCGATACAAAAGGGATTCTCACCTATCAGCTTTTTTCCCACAAGTAATCTGTTAAGTGAAGAATGACAGATATCATTTTCACATTTGCTCTTTTTAATACACTTTTTAAAAGCATCGAATGGAAGTCTTCTTGTAACAGATGTTACAAGACTAGAATTCAGGTCCTAAAGTAAAATGTAGAGATGCAAGACTTTCAGATTAGATGTCAAGAGAAAATTAATAGAGACTATACTCTCAAAAATATTATTTTTTAAGAAGTTGGTGGTTGGGATAAAGATTGAAACCAAAATTTTTTAATTTTACAAACATACACAAAATAGAACTTTTTAGCGTTTTATTGAATTTACCCACTTTACCCAATTTTAAATATGTAAAATCTGTGGAGAGTGAAACTGGGAAATAAGGGAATTTCTCAAGCTGGTCTTTTTTTTTTGGGGGGGGGGGCCCACACCCGGTGACGCTCAGGGGTTACTCCTGACTATTCGCTCAGAAGTCGCTCCTGGCAGGCACGGGGGACCTTATGGGGAACCGGAGATCGAACCGTGGTCCGTCCTAGGTTAGCGCAGGCACCTTACCTCCAGCGCCACCGCCCGGACCCCAGACTGGTCTTAAATATAAAAGAAAGTCTATGTTTAGGTACTTGTGTTTCTGCTGTTATGAGTGCAGGATGAGCTAAGGAGAAAGTCATCCAGGTCAAACAACCTGTCTAGGCTGATAGTGCCATAAGCATTGCAACCGCTATCTTTACATACTTCCTGATTTAATGATGCCATGAGCACTGCAACCACTATCTTTACCATCCAAATCAATGATGTCATATGACTTGTAACTGATGTTATCACATATCCTGTTGCTGTAATGCCTAAGCTGTATTGCCCCACATTCTGTTTCCTTCCTAAAGTTTGCCCTTAAAAGCCTTGTCCCTACCTTCAATAAATGAAGTCCATTGCTCTGACAATGCTTCCCTGTGAGTGTTCTGTGGCTCGTAGTCTTCCTTCCTTTTCCTGAGTCTAGCCTCTGAGGTTATGGGCTGGAAGAGACCCTTACCCAACCTTGCATTGGCCTCATCAAGGGGCCTGGCGCCAGTACAAAAATCTACTGCACATAGCTTTGGGGTTATTCTTCTGTAGATCATACCTAGAGATGCTCAGATTTATGCCCTCCAGCTTGTCAAGCTATTTCTCTACTCAATTAAATTTCTGAAATAACCTACACATAGAAGATCAACTACTGGTTATAAAATAGAATGTACCCATTTTGTATTAGATTAGAGTGCCTGGGATGGGGGGTAAAAAAAAGAAGTGTGCTAGATATGACAAAAATTTATTGTCTTTTATGTGAATAAAATTATTAAGAAATCTGAGGCTGCATTAAGAATAACTATATTTGTCCACCATTATGACATTTCTGCCACAAGACCCTCAATTAATCATCAGATCAAATATCAGATTCCAGGTAGCAAAGAGGAGGAAGATATAAAGAAAAATGTGGCCTCTTCCATTTGGAATACTTTCTGGTCACAATAGATACCTCTGTCTGTGTCCTACTGATCTTACTGATCAGCCACAGGGCCATATCTACTACACTCAGGGATTAAAAATAAATGGCCTCTATTTGGAGCAGCCATTTTTTTAATTAACATAGAGATTCTCTGACTAATACAAGAGTAAGATATGGATATCTCTAGGACTTTGCCACAATTATCATCACTAACAATGTGAAAGAACAGATAATAGAATACAGATGATATAGGATTATGGGGAAGGGAGGAAATGACTGTATGTGGCTACAAAATAAGCATTTCTAAAGTGCTATGTATGCATACCAAAAAATAAAGCAATAAAAATCAAAAATACTATAGTGGCATAGCTATTGGACTGAGAAAAAATAATAAAGGCAGGCAATTAAGTTAAAATTTTAAATCAGGGGCTGGATGTATGGATGTAGGGTGTATGTAGAGAATGGTGATTCGAATCCCAGCACCCCGTATGGTACCCAAGAGCCTGCCAGGAGCAATTTCTGAGCGTAGAGCCAGAAGTAACCCCTGAGAACCACTGGGTGTGGCCCAAACACCAAAAAAAAAAAATGCTTAAAAAAGGGAGATAGCATGGAGGTAGAGCATTTGCCTTGCATGCAGAAGGATGGTGGTTCGAATCCCGACATTCCATATGGTCCCTCGTGTCTGCCAGGATCGATTTCTGAGCATAGTGCCAGGAGTAACCCCTGAGCGCTGCCAGGTGTGACCCAAAAACAAACAAAAAAATTACTATATATATATATATATATATATATATATATATATATATATATATATATATATATATATATATTTGAAATAGGCTGAGAGTACAAGCAATTGGCCCAGGAATACTTTGAAACACGAACCCAACTGAAAAGGATTATTGTGACTCCTTAATTTCTCTGATCTATGGAATTTTAAAAGCAACTGAAAAGTTTATGTCAGAGTGATGAAGGTGTGAATCAAAAAATAAGATGACACATCTAACTCCTGGTGTGTCTTTTTATTGTACAATTCTGAGCTAAGAAAAATAACACACATTTCTGGAGCAATGCCATGTTTGAAATCCTGCAGCTTGTGTAAAATCAGCAGAAAATAACCTAATGTCAGCAATGTTTTCCTGAGCTGGTTGTACCTCATGAAAAGAGGATGTCAGCATGCCAAAGAGAATATTATATGCCAGGCAATGCAATATAAAGTACTGAATCCTAACATTTGACAGAGCTGAGCAAGACTCAATTGTATAAATCTAAAATCATGAGAGGTGATAACAAAAAGAATATAACCATCTTACTGGCCTGCTGACAATGTTTATCTATTAATTATTAATAATCTGTATTCTTTGGAGATTATTTAATAAACAGCTTTTGTTAAGCAAATAAAATCCTAAACTTTAAGCTAAACAGTAAAATTGTGAAAAATGAGTGAATGATCTGTAACAGAGTTTCATCAAAAATGTTATTGTTAAACTGGCTTTGTAGAAGCCTAAGACTGAAATGTTAGAACGTTTGGATTTGTCTTGCTTTCAGTTAAGCGGGATTTGATTCTGGGCATTCCACAGGGTCCCCTGAGGCAGGAGACAGAGACAGGAGTAAACCCTGAGCACCACCAGGTGTGGCCCCAAAATAAACAAATCAAAAAATATGGGTTAAAACAGTTTGACACTGATTCTCACCTTACCCAGAATTATAATCTTCTGTCTTTTTTTTTTCTTTTACTTTTGATTTGGGGGCCACACCTGGTGGCGCTCAGGAATCATTCGTGGCTCTGCAGTCAGAAATCCTCCTGGCAGGATCTGGGGACCATGTGGGATGCCAGGAATTGAACCCAAGTCTGTCCGGGTTCAGCAGCACCCAAGGCAAATGCCCTACCACTGTGCTATCTCTCCAGCCCCATAATCTTTGGTCTTAGTTCAAGACAAAGGTCTCTGTTCATTTTTTCAAGGATAACATCACTGTGCTCAGGACTTACTCCTAACTAATCTTAGGGATCCTTTCTGGCAGGGCTCAAGAGTCATAAGACAAGTAAGTGCTTTCCCTGCTCTACGATTTTTCTGACTCCAAAATTTCTCTGAGAATTATAATCTTCAATGTTTTTCTCAAGTAAAGATCTTTTATGAGTCAGAAAAGTCTACAGATAATTTCCACAAAAACCAATTCCACAATTTAAAAAATGCTATCCTTGGTTTCTTTAAATTGTCTATTATTTTGCTCTGCTCTGACAGGAAATTATCTGCCATCACAGTCGCAAGGCTAATCCAGGGATGAAATTCAAGTGACTCAAGTCACTTGCCTTACTCACTGTAAGATCCTGGGTTTATCTCTGTTACTACATATACCCAGTTCCAAAATAAAACCAAGCTTTCTTCAGAATCCTATTTCTGTCAATCCTATATTCATTAGAGCAAAACATTTTAAACAAAAAATGAATTCTTTCTGATAAATTACCTGAAGTTTGCCTGTATTTCTTTGGGATTGTATATCTACAACTTAGTTGAAATTGTTCTGATTATGTAGGGAAACATTACTTGCAAAACATAATAGCTGAAGAGATTATATGTATTTATTGTATCCTCTGATGTTGTTTTTTTTTTTCTATTTTATTGTACTCAGTAGCATATAAACCATATGTAAGTTCTTAGTGAATACATTGTGCTTACAGAGTCTCTTCTGTTAGGAAGGAAAGGCTGTGTAATACTGTTTGAAAAAAATTCCTGTCAGGGAAATATGTTTTAGGTATTTGAATTAGAACTAGTTAATAGCTCCCTTTTGTTCTCTGAAGACATCCATCTTCTTCCTCAAGCTTCTTCCTCAACTTTCTCTCTAAAGTTTCAGTTACTCATGCCTCTTTCCTCAGTCCCAAACTGTAATCAGTGTTCTCAGTGAGTTGATCTGAAGTGTATTTTCAGTGAAATTCAATATGTAAATTTTTCATCCATGTATACTGCCAGCTATAGTTCTCCTTAATCAATACAATCGTCTCTTCTGCACTGTCCTCCCAAATGTCGAAGGACTTTTATCTCTACTTAACTTTTCTTACCTCACAAATTGTATACCCTCCCATAAGCCTCATCTCAATGAATGACACCTCTATCACCTGATTTAGAAACCAGAATTATCCTAAAAATTTTCCCTTTTTCTCACATTTAAACAATCAATTAATCTAAATAATCTTGTGACTTTGTTATATCAGAATGGTTACAACAAAGTCAAGTAGAAATAGAGCATGAAGAGTTAAAGATCTCAATATCATACCTACATTGCTCTTCTAATTTCAGAAATGGTTTTGTTTTACCTCTGTTTTTTGACAAAATGGAAGAGAAGAAATTAGTCTGCTGAAATGATCAATCTCATAAGAAAACAAAATACCCAGATAAAAAATGCAATATCTACTTCCCAACCAGTTTAGAAATTTATCTGACACTCTATAAAAAGTGGTATTCACACAAAGAACAAAAATTTTAGTAAGATTAATGAGAATAATAGTCTCAATCCCAACACTTCATTCTTGTATACATGCCTTTACCTACTACTTGTCACCTGTATATTTTGTGACTATATTACTTCAATTAATCCTCCATTACACTAAGCAACCAAGGCATCAATTTACCACTTAATTTCCCTGTTTTCTTATAGTTTTAAAAATAATTTGTCACCTATTTCCCAATAATACCCATGGTACACTAAACCACTAAACATCAAACCACTAGTATTGATCTAAAGATAATTTATTGTTTCATTCTCTCATGTTAGTACCCTATATCTCTGAGTAACCCTCCTCTCTTCATACAATATACAAAATAATATTTATGTTCTGTAATTTGCTCTCACCACATTTTCTAGTTGTCTGTGATTCTATTGGAAGCCCTGTGAAGAGATCATTTCTGCTTTTAGAAATGATACCAATAGCTAATAAATGCATTAGGAAAATCTGAATAAGAAATCGGATCTAGTTCAACATCCCACTCAGTACACTGTTTTTTATTTTGGTCCTAGTTTATTCTTGCCATTAGAAACTTTTAATTTGATGTAATCCATTTGTTTGTATTTGCTTTATCATTTTTGCCAGTGAGATAACGTCATTGAAGACAGTTTTGAAGTAAAAATCCTAGAGAGTTAAATTTTACTTATGTTTACTGGTTTTTCCTGCACGAATATTTGAGACTTTGTTCATTGATGTACATATCACAGTGCATATCACACTTACACATATAATGGTGTCTAGACACAAAGTTAGTGGTCAGTACATATTTATTGAATTTTATGAATAATAAAATAAATCGTGATAGGGTCCAAAAATAATAAAAATCAATTTATATTTTTATTTTTTTAATTACTAGAAGGATCCAGCATGGTCAATAGTCACATACACACAAAAAGAAAAAGATAATAAATGTTTCCTGATCAAGGAAACAGCTCAAAGAGATGGAGTAGAAACTTTAATTGCGGGAAGCTCAGTTTCAATCCCCAGAACCACGGTGTTGCTGGAAATAACCCTAAGCAGGGAGCCCAGAATAGTTCATCAGCACAAATAGGTATGACACGGAAACAAAAAAAATAAACCAAAGAAATGCCTTTATTTCTTAAATTTTAAATTAGAATAGAAAAAACAGCACTTAAACTTACTGAGATTTACTTTCTATTTAAAGCTAATGGTTGGACTTTTATTTTTTTTGTGTGTGTGTGTGGCCTAAAAAGTAAGTATTAAGTAACCTGTTAGGTTATAATACCTTATTTTACCCAAAACATAGATCATCCCTGTTTTGTTTTGTTTTTTACCTGTTTATTTACAACTTGGTTTTACCCAAAACCAAGATTGTCTTATATGTAAACCTGAGCAGGGCAAGCTCAGGATAGCTGCCCCTCCTTGTGGTGGTCTCTATACTCAATAAAATGGCCATTCTGGCAGGCAGCTGGCTCTCCATACTAGGTAAAAGACTGCTAGACTATCCATGTTTCACCCTCAGCCTAGTCTGCATTTTTCATGCACAACCCTGATTCAGACTCGTTCGTGTGGGGTTGGAGATACAGCGAGTGTGGTGACTTGAATCCAATTGAATTTTGTGAATGTATATGAAAAATATAAGTAAGGAATTCAAACATTAAATAATAATATTTATAACATCAATTTTTTATTGTATTGAGACCATTGTAAATTACAAGTCTTTCACAGTTGTATTTCAGGCATATAATAACAGTGAATTATGGCCATTCCCACCATCAGTGTTGACCTCCTTCCACTATAGTTCCCAGCATGCATCCCACACCTCCCCCGTGAGCCACCTGAACTACCAGTGTAACAGTCCATTTTGTGTTTAGCTTTTTGTATTTTAGGTCCCTTGATTGTTGTTGACTGTGGCTTGAGTATTTAAATCTGACGTTTTGTTTGTTTGTTTGTTTTGCTCAATGCTCCTGAGACCACTTGGCCTATGGCTTCAGTATTTAAATCTGACGTGGTTTTTTTCTTTCTTTTTGTATTTTTTTTTTACTCAATGCTCCTGAAACCACTTGGCCCCTGGGTCCTGTCCACTTTCTTTTTTCTTTTCTCTGTTTGTAGAAACATATTGAAATATGAAGCAGAACCTATGATTCAAGTTCTAAGGTTCAATGTAAAAGGCGGGAGTCCCTATCTAGAAGATATAAATAAAATTAGAAAAAAGAAACAAAAAATGAGGGCAAGTGTGGCAAGATTTTTTTTTTTTTTTGCTTAGGCACAGTAAATGTTGAGGAAATTAGAAAGGAAACTTCATTGGTCTAAGAGATATAGGGTGGTTCCACCCATGAAGCACCCTGTCATAAGACTGACTACAGACTGGGGCATGTTAATTGTCCTAACTCAAGGTCTTCCTTTATGGTTCCAGGAGAAGTTCTGTTCAGTTACAATTGTCAATCAGTCTTCTGTAATTAGGGATCTTGATTCTTGCGCAGGTCCTAGGATAAAATCTAGGATAGAGTCTTTCTTTATGGTCCCAGGAAAAGTTCTGTTCAGTCATGATTAGCAGTCAGTTGTCTGTAATTAGAGGTTTTGGTTTTTGCACAGATTTTAGAATAGATCATCTTCTGATTTCATCTCACCATTAGGTAGTGAGGTAGGGCAGACTGCCCTTAGATGGAGTTGTTGCTTCCTGGGTGTTATATGAACCTACCCTAGAGAGAGTTGGTACCAGAGTGGTACTAGGACCTTCCCCAGGAAGGTGGGTGGTGATTCCTGGTACTGATGCCAGTTCTACTGTTGAGATATGATGTTTGTGGTTGACTGTCAATGTCTGATCGATTGAAGACTAAGTCAAGTCCTCATAACTAATGCCAATGTTCAGGGTGGAAGGTACCCCTGCACTGTAAAATTTATGGGATCTTATCCCTATTGGGTAATAACTTCTTTCTATACATAAAATTTCCCCATTTTAGTGTGTCTATGCAAAAAAATGATGTATTATATTTCTGGTGCCAAAGTTTTGACCTGATATTGTATACCAAGCAAGGTTTTTATACTAGAATTTTCTACCAAGCAGTTAAAATAATAATAATAAATTAAAAATGGATGAAAGAGGCTACCTCTACATTTGTAGATAAACACTGAGTTATAACTATTAAGGAAATGTATCTACAGAAACATACAAAGAAAATATAGATATCCCCTTTAAAATTTTTGAGATAGTTTGAAGGGAAATAATATACAGGGGACATTTTTATCCTACACTATTGTCTTGTAGAGACTGAGAAAGGGTTTGTAGCAGTCAGGAATCAGGTAGTCCTCAAAATGAGGGTCCCTCTAGAGCCAAATCTAGTAGCAAACCACAGTCCACAGTGAGGGAAGGTGGGAGAGTCTTTACTCTCCCACATATGGTCACATAGAATGCATCAGCAGGAGCTGTAGCTTCTTGCCGGGGCAAGAGATGGGAGACTGAGAGGGTGTTCTTTCATTTTGGGAACCAGATGGCAACTTGATGGGGCAGAGGAAAAGTCCAGGTTCCTGAAGAGCTAAGAATTGAGGGTAAAGAAGGTTAAATAGGGAGAGATAACAGATCAGAGTTGATGGGGTGAGAAGATAGAAAGGGTTTTGTAAGGTGGTGAATGTGGGGGGATATGTAACAGGGACTATGTACAGTATAGAGAGGGATTATGTATATTATAGATTAGATAAATATAGAGGAATTCACCACATACACAATCACTCCCTCTTGTGGACAAAATGGAGATCTATTCGTAGTATAGTTGGAGGCCTGACCCTATGGGATGGGTCAGAGTGCTTTAACAAATGGGGTTGGCGCATCGAGGGAAAAAGGTTTTCCAATTTATAGGCACTTCATCAATGATGGGGTAAACTTTATTAAATAGAGCTTTCAGGGTTAAATTATACATGGGGCATTTCAGGATAAACATAATTTTCATGTCTAGAGTATTAAGTATTATGATAGTGAGCACTATAAGAAAATCTATCCCATGTAAACCTACTGTGTCTTGTGCATCCAGGTTCCTTACCTTGCAGAAAACTGACAGTGTGGGCATTATGATATAATAGTACCATAGTTTGAATTGAAAGAAAAGAGGAAAAAATATATAATAATAATTTTCAAAAACATACTCAATTATCAGGGCCTATAACAAAAGTCTATGGTGTACAGTTGCCTTTTCAGTAGTCTCTATGTACATAAGCATTAGGTCATAATAGTAAATGTAATCAGAAGGAAATGGATAAATTGGCTTATTTTGTCAAAACATTGTAATAATGAGCACTTTATTTATAGTCTAATATGATAGAGCACTGAAATGCAAAAATTATGGTGACCAACCTATATCTCCAAGATTCTCTGTGGACAAAGAAGTTGAAGAGTTATTTTATACGTAATAAAATTAAGGTCCTGAAACATACTGATAGTGAGCACTACAATGGTAGTCTCTGTCTTCAAATTGCTTTCTGCACCTATTTCTGTGGATAAAAACATTTGAACATTATTATAGGCCTTCGTAGTGAGAGGTTGATTGAACACCTGTTCAATCTAAACAGCTGTTTCTGTTGTTGCAGGTTATTTTGTAGTATAAGAGCAAGTAAAGGCTTTGTGTTTCTCTTTCTCCATTTAATTTGTTTCCTTCTCCTTCCTATACACTGGCACCTATGGTGTTCAAAGTATCTACCATTTAGCCCATTGTGAATATAACATCAATTGTTAAATCTTTCTTTGTACTTTCCTGTATCCATAACTGTTTTTAGATGTTATGCTGTACACTATTCTCAAAAATAAAAATATGATTTTTCATTTAAAAGAAATCACTCAGACTGGTCAGCAAGATAGTACAGTGGGTAGGGCACTTGCCTTGCATGCAGCCAACCCAGGCTTGAACTCCATCAGTCCCATGTGATCTTCTGATTCTGCCAGGAGTGTGATCCCTAAACACAAATCCAAGAATAATCCCTGAGCACTGCCAGATATAGCCTAAAAACTTTAAAAATATTACTCAAGTATTGCAGACTAAAAAAAGTCTTTTGTACCTAAATTATATACTATCATTTGTGTCTCCAAAGCATTCTACATGTTCTTCTATCATACTCATTCACTGCTATAAAGTCTTTAGGGAAGCATTCATTATCTTCTTTTATTTCTATGCTTTCAGGCACAAAATATAAATACAATATATTTTCTGTATAAAAATGTAACATTGTTTTCACTGCACCATGTTTGTTACTTCCAAATAAATTGGTATATATATAGATATATATAGATATATATGAGAGAGAGGCAGAGAGAGAGACAGAGAGAGAGTGAGCTCAATCTTCCTTATATGTTTTATAGGCTCTATTCTGAGAAATTAAAAGTCACTTTACATTCCATACATGAATAATTAATTGTTAAACCAAATACAATCAAATGCACTAAATCCAAAACTCCTAAAACATAATCTAACTTCTATTAATTCCACAACTTTTTGATATGCCTCATAGGCATAATCATGAACATCAATTTTGATTGTATTATAGCAAGAAGATATTTATATAATAATAAATATTTTAATCTTGATACAGTAATCTGACATATTAACAACTTTTCGGGAGAAGAAATTATTTTGTTAAGTGTAAAACATTTTACAATGCATGATTTTAGCTAGAATTGCTACCAGAGCAATACTCCAAAAAAATTTAAATGGAATATATGGAGATCTTACATATTCAAATTTACTTACAACTAAAATAAATTTTTT
>PVKC010047782.1:0-10984 GCA_004027635.1 Crocidura indochinensis | reverse complement strand
TTAAGAACTCTTGCATATAGCTGGTCCACTTTGAATCCTGAGCATCACTTATGGACTTTAAAGCACTACCAGGGTTTCACTCCTGAGAACAGAGCCAGGAGCAGTTTTTGAGCACCAGCCAAACCAGCATAAAACATACCTGCAAGTTCTGAATAACACCTGCTATGACTCTGGAGATATTTGCGCATTGCCAGAGTACCCCTGATGATCTTAGCACTGAGCAGTGCTGAATCCTTAGGTCTTCACATAAAATTCTTGAATAGTAGTGTGGAAATCACTGAAAAACACACCAGGTTCCTTTGAGCATCATGTGGAAGGCTTCCAAAATAAAATGTTTGAAAAAATAAATACAGCATCATTTACTGAACAGGGTCATAATGACATAAATGAACATAAATGCAAACACTAACACTGGGTGGGATCTGTACACATGATTCATGACACAAAAGTAGTAGAGAAGGGACTGGATCAGTGGCACAAGCAGTAGGGTGTTTGCCTTGCACGTGAGGACCTAGGACAGACCATGGTTAGACCCCCACATCCCATATGGTCTGAGCGCATAGCCAGCAATATTCTTTGAGCATTACCTGGTGTGCCCCCCCCAAAAAAATAGCAGAAAAGTGTTGGTTACCATGACCTGACAGTGGCCATTTTTGCCACAGCCTCTCTGCCATTTTCTAGTTTTGCTCCTGCAAACTGCCTACGTGCTGTTTTGCTACAAAGCCCCTGAGATAGCAGGAAACAGGCAGCCACAAAGATAATATATAACTTCTTAGCCCTGGGGTGAATGACACAGCCTGGTACCACTTCCAGGAATAAAACTTACTCCCCTAGCCCACATTCTTGAGTTAACAAGGTATTCATTATTGTCCTGTGTAACATTGTTTTTACAAAGTTATTGCCTTACCATAAATCTGTTAAAGAGCCTTGGGATGTGGTCAAGTAGATCCTCCCCAGAGTCACATGGTGTTTCCATGGAAACTGACTTGCAAGTTATCTGCCCCCTGCCCCACTGCCCACTTTCCATATTTGGGAGATGATGTTACTTCCTTGTTCCACCCAACCTGTGCTGTGCTTATACCATATTTGGAATAATGAAGTGGCCTGTGCCAAAAGAATGATTGACATTACCTTTTGCCTACCCCTCTGCCTTTTCTATATAAGAGGATGCAGCTCACATTAGAATTGCCTTTGATCGGTTTTTCGTCTTAGGTCATTTATCTATTAACCTCTCAGATTTCTTACAGGTGTGGTCGTGATCTGAACCTCGCAAAATAAAGGTGCGGCTGTCCGTGAGCCTCTCATCGACTCCCCGCTGGCCGGGCCACTTCGAGGGGCTTGCAGGACACCCGCAGAAAAGAAAACTTAAGAGCTCATTTAAAGTGTACCTGAAAGACATTTTGAAAAGCACAAAAAGGAAAATGATTTTTTTTTGTTTTGGTTTTTGGGTCACACCCAGCAGCGCTCAGGGGTTACTCCTGGCTCCAGGCTCAGAAATTGCTCCTGGCAGGCACGGGGGACCATATGGGGCACCGGGATTCGAACCGATGACCTTTTGCATGAAAGGCAAACGCCCTACCTCCATGCTATCTCCCGGGCCCCAGGAAAATGAATTTAAGTTTGAATCTTTTAGCATCATTGAATATTGAGACTAAACTGAACACATTTCCATCACTGTCATTATAATTCTACCAGTCATCTACCAGATCATACCTATTGGTTATCTGTGCTAGACAATGTCATAGACATTCTACCTTTAAAACACTTACCTTAAATCTGTTTGTGAATGAATCCCTAACTAAAAAATTATGCAGTGATGCAGATCTCTAACTACCATAAAAGTATCTGCTCCATTTTCACCATAGTTTCTAATATGATATATTTAGCAGAGGATAAAAAATACTATTCTCTAAGTTTCAACAGGACAAATATAATGTAAACTATTTTGTAAAATAAGCATGAATTTTCTAGGGAAATTTTTGGCAACAATATTTGCTATAGTGTATACTGCAAGATTAACATAATGACTGAAAATCTAGCATTGGCATTAGAAGAGGTAATGGCCATTTGTACATGAGGTAGATTAAATAAGATACTATGTTTTTAAATAATTAGTATGATGTAAAATTATACCTTTATTTAATGCCTTGAAATATTCTAAAATGTAAAATTGTATGTAACAAATATAATCAAAATTAAGTATAATATTAAAAATAAAATAGTTCACTAAAATATGATTTAGTACAAAAATATTTTGTACCAGTCTTCATTAACCATAAAATATTCATGTTATATTTGTTTATAAGTCAATAATTTGTTTATAATAAATAAACATCATTTAATAATTTTATCTACTATGTAAACAGTTATGCCATTACATTTATTATTTATAAAATTTTATAGGGAAAAATCAAGCTTTAATAACTCTTCACATTTTTTTACTATTTGTCTGGCCATTTTTTTGAGTCATCCCTTTGTGTGATAATAGTTCATAAATAATAATGAAAAGATCACTTTAGGAAGGTATCAACAAACCACAATTTCAATGAGTTGACTGAATCTCTTCAATGTGGTTGAAATAATAATGTAATATTGATTCAACCAGCCCATTCTCATTTCCCTGTTTTATTTTTCTTTGTAGAAAAATGCATCATGAGTGAAGTACCAAATTACCCCTGGCATTTTTCAGGAAGATTAATAAAAACAGTAAGATCTTGAACTCTTGCCACATAAAACAATATAATGTGAAATACATTTTAGTATGGGCTATTCTCTGTAATTTGAATTAGGACATCTATATCTAGTTTGTTTCTACAGAGATCTGACATGGTGATATAGTATACCTTGTGTTCTAATTTTAGCTGATTTTTTTTTTTTTGTCTTTGGGCCACACCCAGCGTTGCTCTGGGGTTACTCCTGGCTGTCTGCTCAGGACACCAGGATTCAAACCAACCACCTTTGGTCCTGGATCAGCTGCTTGCAAGGCAAACGCTGCTGTACTGTCTCTCCGGGCCCAATTTTAGCTGATTTTTAACATTAAAATTACCTTAATATTAATCATATAATAACTTACTAAATTGGATAAATCAGAAAGAATAACTGTCAGTAGACAATTTAACTGTAAGTAAAATTAACTTGCTTATTTAAAATCATAAATGATTAAAATGTACTACAGTACTAATCTTAGATAATTTATTTCCTGGAATATATTGGTAAATATTATGAGCAGTCATAAAAGAGGGAAAGTGAGGGAATCTAATGATAATTGGAATTCTCTCAGGGTTGTTCTTTAATATCTGATAACACTGAGAACTTTAGTGTTTTGGTGTCTCTGTCAATATCCTCAAGAATTCCTTTATGTTCCATCATGAATAATTACAAATGGTGGTCCTTCACCAATAAGGACCTCATAAAAATTTCAGTGCAAAACATCTAAGAGGGATGTTGCAGGAATATATTGGGACTCTGGCTTAGGGCATTATAGGGAAATAATATAACTTAAGAGGAGAGACCAGAGCAATAATAGAGCAATTATAGCCTTTGCGTTGCATGCAGAAAAACTATTAGACTCCATACACCATAAACTCCCTTAAACTTAGTCTTAAATCATCCCTGAGCACAGAGACAAGAATGAGCCCTGAGAACCTGTAGATAAGGTACAAAAACAGAAAAAAAAATGCTAAATAGATCAAAGGCTTGGCCTGAAGTAGCTCAAAAGCTTGGCTTCACCCTTTTATGATGCAAAATATTGTGTTCTTTGAAGATTGTAAATCTCTCTCACCAACCAAATACAGAAAGCAGAGAAAAGGGGAAATCTCATAAATGGAGGAGCTGAGAAAAACCTAAAAATAATAAAAGATAAAACCCTTTAAAAAGATCATTTACAATGGAAGACTTTCCCTGTGACAATATTCAAATTATTTTTTATGTAGATAGAGAGTTCCAGGCAAGACAATTGGGAGAACTTGTATATATACTCCTCCTTAGTCCATAGAGAAATGTCACTATGGACACAAAAGTGTACACATAGGAAATAAGCATTATTTAGATGGGATCTTTCCTGGTCGTAATTTAAGGAAACATCAAAAGTCTTACTTATGATATTCAGGGAGAATATAATCTGCTGGAATTAGTTTCAGAGTTCTAGCCAATGGAAAGTTGAGGCAATACATTTATGCGTGGTTTTAGTTTCTAGTATGTATTATTTTGGATGTAGTAGCCCCACAAAACTGGTATATTTAAGTCTAATTTTCTGAGTTACTTTTAAAAACCATCCATTTACTTTATTTATTTAGCTATCTACTTATTTATTTATTTATTTTTGGTTTTGGGGCCACATCCCAGGACACTCGGGTTACTCCTGGCTATGTGCCTCATAAATTGCCCCTGGCTTGGAGAACCATAGGATACTGGTGGGGAGGGAATGAACTATCGAACCATGGTCAGTCCTAGGTGACTGCATCCCCACCAATTACTTTTTTTTACCACAGACCTCCTAGTTTTGAGAAAATTAAATTAATTTTCTTTTTCATCTGTCATTTGATTATAATTTTTTGATTTTTAATTATACTTACTATTTATAAACTTCTAGTTTGGGGGCCACACCCAGATGTGTTCAGGGCTTATGCCTAGCTAGGTATGTGCTTAAGGTTCATATTTGGTAGGTTTGTTGCTATTTCAGGGGTTGAACCACCATTATCATGTGCAAGACAAGTATTCTAAAATCTCTTTAGCCTTGATTTTTTAATTTAAAACGAACACAGCTTCATTAAATAAACTTCACATTTTTAATATTTATCTGTCTCTAAAAAATGTTCTTATAATTCAAGTTTTTTTTCAAGTATAATAATTTTTTTTTTTTTTTTGGTTTTTGGGTCACACCTGGTGACACTCAGGGGTTACTCCTGGCTATTCGCTCAGAAGTCGCTCCTGGCAGGCACGGGGGACCATATGGGGAACCCGGGGATCGAACTGCGGTCCGTCCTAGGTTAGCGCAGGCACCTTATCTCCAGCGCCACCGCCTGGCCCCAAGTATAATAATAATAAGGTTTTGTTTAGTAATATCTTTGTTAAGTTTTACTAAAATTTCTTTTGTTCCATAAGTGAAAAATTATTCTTATATACTATCCAAAATCAAATATTATAACATAGATCAAACACATTAAGAATAAAATTTAATATATAACTGAATAATATTGTGCATGTAAATTATATGTATAATTAAATACTATGAGACATGTATTAAATATAAATATATAATATATATTTGAATTTGTTTTAAACTTAAAATTCCTATATTTGAAAAGAAAATGCACATTTTTATGTTAAATATAATTATCAGAAACCTGAAATTTAAATCAATCATCTTTAGTTTTATTCATTTTTCCTTCTCTCATTTGATCTTCTAATTTTTCTTTGGGTTACAATAATTTAAGTTCTGAAATCTCATCTATCTAGCTAACTTTTAATAACTAGCTTTACTTTTTTACTAGACTTAGAGGTTTTGAAATTCATATTATGTTTTATACATCATCCTCTAAACTATATCATTATAATACATACATATATATGTATATATACACATACATATATATGTATGGATATATATATGTATATATATATCAGACTCATTTTGTGGATGATAGTAAAACTATAAGTACTTGCAGAATTGTTAAATATTCCTACATTACATTCTTTCTATGTGTTTTATATTTTGAAGTGTTAATCACATTTTCTTTATACAATTTGTGATGTTTTCAGTCTATATTACATGTAATATGTAGAATTTTATTATATTTATCTCCTGGAGATTATGGGTAGTTAAAACTGTTTTAAGTGTAAGTATTATAGAAATATGAAACTAATGAATTTGAGCTTTATTTTATCTATGTTTCTGCTCAATTCTATTTAATAATACCGTTTCTAAGTATTTTCAAGTCAAAACTTTCTTTTCAAAAAGCCTTTAGAATCTGAGCATTTAGTTTACAAGCCATACATCAGTGTTTAATCTATAGGAATTGTTTAGCTAATGTGCAATAAAATTTTGTAATTCCATCTTATCGTTTTCTTTTAAGAATAAAAACATTAGTGGCCGGAACGGAGGCACAAGCGGTAAGGTGTCTGCCTTGCACGCAATAGCCTAAGACGGACCACAGTTTGATCCCCAGCTACCTCCAAGCCAGGATTGATTTCTGAGCACATAGCCAGGAGTAATACTTTAGCGTAAATGAATGTGGCCCCTCAAAAAAAGAAAAAAAGAAAAATTAATTTTCCAAAAATTGAATGATTCTAAATGGATGACAAAACTTTTCACTGTATTTATTTTTTTCAGTTGCAAGCCACTTATAAAAAATTAGATTTAAAGGCCAGAGCAGTCACAAGCAATGAGGCATCTGCCTTGCGTATGCTAACCTAGGAAAGACTGAGGTTAGAGCCCCCAGTCCCATATGGTCCCCCAAGCGAGGAGCGATTTCTGAGCACATAGCCAGGAATAACCCTGGGCATCACCGGATGTGGCCCCAAAACAAACAAACAAACAAATAAACAAACTAAAAGAATAAAAATTAGTTTTCATTTTTTTTTAGACTTCCAGTTTATATCATTACTTTGTTGCATTATGTTTTATGTTCTGTGAGATATCATTGTACATTAAACAAATGATCTTATATCAAGTAGTAGGGTTCTGTGTAATTTTCCCTTTAAACCAGATATTTTATTGTTTAGACCTGTGTATTTCCTTAAATGATTCCAGTTGTATTTATCTGATCTACAATCTTCAGTGTTTGTATATATGCAATTTATGAAGACTTGATAAAATAAGAATGTTATCAATGACTATTGAAATTATATTTCTCAGTTCCAATTTCAACAGAGATTTAACTTTATTAATAATCCATTAATTTTCTTTTGTCTTTTTCTATATAGCAAAATGATCTCTCAAATGATCTTAGAATTAGAGCAGCCTTGGGTCTCTTCTTACTTAGAAGAAGTTTATCTAATATTTTTTCTTTCATCAAGCAATAATTTCCTTAAACCATCTATAAATCAAATTAATTTCTTTAATTTTACAAGTAAGAATTCATTTTGATTATATAACCTGCTATATACATTCAGATATTATCAAATTTTTATCAGTGTCCCATACGTGTATGTGCACTTGCATGTGTATGTTATGTTAAACAACTGCTGTAATAACAAAAGATATGTAAATTTTACAAAAATACTACAAAGTAGTATATTCAAAAATATTTTGAATCTGGGGCCATAGCAATACAGCGGATAGTTTGCATTTGGGTCCTGGGATCCCATATGGTATTTCTGAGCCATAAGGAGTAATTTGTGTGTGCAAAGCCAGGAGTAACCACTAAGTGCTATTGGTTTGGGCCCCAAAATAAAACAAAAGAAAATAAAGCAATAAATTCTCAACTTACATTTTTTTTCAGTAAGCTAAAAGTATATAGCACACAGCTTTTAATCTAACTAATTATAAATCTTTGAATCTGTAAATTTATCTTTGGATATATATGATTGCTGAAACTTTATTAATTAAAACTGACATATTTCATTAGTCTTAAAGGTAGTAGACCACATTAACATTTCTGCCTTTGTTCCAAGTTCTAGATTTTAGACAGTTACAAGGTGGTGAAAAACAGCACGAATGCCCACGTAAATACATTTTATATGCTGTCATATGCTGTTTCCAAATTTTCCATTTCACACTTTTCATATCATTTTTGACAAAATATTTTAAATGTATAAAAATGAATTTCCAATTCTGCTTATAATGACTGATGATCAGAACTATATATAGTGTATTCAAAATAGTTCCTATATTATATAACTGCAAATAAAATATTTTTATTTTCTTTTTATATTGTGCTCTTTAAAATAATATAAAAGAACACATATAACAAATATATACCTAATATTAAAAATTCTTTTAGCATTTTCATGCTCCATTGGACATAAAATATGAGGGCATTTAATATAGACTAAAATAGATATTTCACAGGAAAAATGTCATGTTGTTTTATTACTGAATCAATAGTTAGAATACTTATGTATTGCTAACTATTCAAAGTTACATTGAATGACAAAGAGGGAGAGTCCTAGAAATGTCAAATCACATACATAATAATGAACAATGTGCTTATAAAAATACAAACTATGGTTCTGTAGATATACTTTAGTTCTTTAGTAGCATTTTATTAAGTAATCATTTTTTCAGAGAAAGTCTGATGTTGTGAACTTAATTTACCTTTTGCTAATTACCTATAAAACAATGTAAGGACATTTTGATATTTAAGCATAAGCCATATTCTATTCTTGAATCATTGAATAATATGCTTTTTGTACTTAAATGTTGGTAAGGCATAATATCTAATAAATGTTTATAAAAGCAGGCTTCAATGTCATCAAATGACATCTGCCATAGTTTTCCTGAGCATTAGACCATGAACTATTAACACCTTAGCACTTTGGGCAATAAGACAAAATGTAATGGAAAAAAAAAAGAGTAAAGGCGGGAAGGAGGTAATCAGTGCTTTTGAAATACAGACACTTAGAAGCTTGAGGAAGCTTTAAATGAATGAAGGCTTTAAGAAAAGTGTCAGTGATAGACAGCAGGCTATTAGATAATGAGAAGTTTGATTACTCAGAAACATAACTGGTGAGACTATAGGTGAAATCCATTCTGGAAAGTCAGTGTTATCCTCTAAAACACATTGCTGCTGTTTCACTGGTGGAGATTCAGATGTTTAGTCAAGAACACTCTGGTAACTAACAAGTATTCAAGAGTGCCTAACTCAGTGGGGAACATTTGAACACAAACTGGGCCCTTAATCAAATTAAACAAGTTTTTTGCAACAAAATAAACTCTCTTAAAAATAAAGATACTTCAGGAGAAATGATTTGGCCATCACATCTTCAATACATGATTAATACCAAATATACAATTCATGAAATTAAACCTTTAAAATTATATTATGCAATATAAAATGTATAGATACCTTATAACGGAGAATATATACTTCTGACCCCTAAGCTATTGAGTATAATGCCCTATACCACTGGATCCTTGAAAACCAAGGAGTTGACCCTAATGATTCCCAGTAGCACTCATTCTGAGCATTTCTGCAATGCTATATCCAAACACTGCTTGAGGGTTACTGGGCATATCTTTTAGGCTTTCTGAACACTGTTTGATTGATCTTACAGATTATTAAACAAAATATAAAATATTTCATTTCTAAACAGCTTCCTCTTTAAATAAAATTCTCAGAATTATAGATATAACAGAGGTTATCACCCTTTCTTTGCGGTTGAGTCCTTCCTTGCATGCAGGTTGACCCCTGGCATTCTAAGTATAGTCAGAGTGAACTATGAAAAAAAAGTTCTGAATAAGCCTCGAGTGCAGCATCACATATAGTCACCAAGCAGTTCAGAAGTAACTCTTCAGTACAGATCCAGAAGTTAGCTTTAAGTAGTATCTGATTGGGTCCAAATACTCATAAAAAAAATACCTTTGGTAAAATATGTATTTATTTAATGAAAAAGTATCTATTTTCCTTTGGCAATTTAATATCTAAAATACTAAATATCTGACTAGAAGATATTCCTCCATACATAACTAATAGATTTGTAGCTCGTATGTTTACATTGATACCCCACAGTAAAAATGTCATTATGTACAAAAATATAAAATATACATTACTATGAATATTCAAAAATTGTACTAAAATGTATAAATACTACTTATAAGTTATAAACCATTTAATATCTATGTAGATGTCTTTATGCATCAATACATATATATGAACAATAAAAACTGTAAGGCAATTTCATGTACACTCTATAAGCAGTAAATATAAAAAGAAAATTAGGAAATAATTTCTAAGAAACTACCTAAAATTTTGAGAATAACACAAACATGACTAATTCTAAATTTGTTTGTACAAATGAAGTAGTTATTCTTTACTACAAAATATTTTTAAGTAAATTGAAATGTGTGCATTTCTATAAATAAGAATGGATATACTACCACCTAGTGGTAATGGGGTAGTTCAAGGTTAGGATCTCCCTTATAAGTGCTCTTGAATAAATGGGCATAAGTACGCTGAAAACAGAATATCTTACAAGTGTATGAACTTTGGAAAATAATATCCCAAATTGTTTGATTATTAAAAGATACTATTGATAACTGAAAATCAATTTATTTAATTATATAATTTTGAGAAACGTCATAACAAGATATTGTAACATGGAATTAATGAAATGTAGATATAACTCTACAAAAGAACAAAATTATGTCATAATGTCTCAATATTTTTAAATCTATTATATAGCTTGTAGAAAATGTAATGCCTAATATTTAGAAACCATTAGTAGTAGGATATTTTCCCAAACTCAATTTCTATCAAGATGAATTATCAAATCATGAATCTTTATATGCTGCATATTTATGAGACATTTTTTTCTTCCCTATATTAAATATGATTTCAAAATATTTATTGCACATAAAGGAAGTGATAGATTGTTTAATTGATTTAAATATAAAATACCTGTGAGGGAGTGTGTAGTATAAATATGAACTGAATATTCAGTCATTCATATATTTAATGAAAATATTTACCAAAAAATCACAAAGGGATATATTTTAACTGTTAAGAATTTGTGGATAAATTACTTAGAGATGATATATGACAATACAGTATTTTATATATAGGCTTTTTCAATATTCTAAATCATTCATTTAATTTCTGGAAAGATGAACACTTATCTATTCCACTTATGAAGTTGAATTGAAACCTTGCCTAGTACAATTTGTTAATATCTTGCAGGTTGGTTGATGCTTTTCCATCAAAAATTACCCTTCTGGAAAAGTCTGGTGGGTCTATGTGCAAAGTCCATGGTTCTGGTATTTTTTCAACCTGTTTTCTTTGTTGTTTATATTAACTATTGCTGTTTACAGGAATAAAAATAATTT
>PVKC010047781.1:0-10985 GCA_004027635.1 Crocidura indochinensis | reverse complement strand
GGTGAGGGAGGAAGGGGACATCCGCCTAGCCAGCCAGATCAACCGAATCAACCCTGGCAATCAATGGGGTGGCAGATATCGCAGCCAGATCATCTTCATATTCAGCACTACCTTTTAGTAGAGAAATGACTTATGGTTCTAATATTTTTTTAATATTTTCCCTTTTGTATGGACCAATCCAATTGGTGCATGGGAGAATTGTATATGGTGCTAGGATCAAACCGTGCCAGCTGTTTCCAAAGCAATTACTTATGTTTCTGACCCTTAAGGTTCTATTTATTTTTTCTTTTTTGATTTTTGGATCACACCCATCTCTGCTCAGGGGTTACTCTTCACTCAGGAATCACTTTGGGCGTGCTCAGGGGACCATTTGGGATGCCAGGAACAAACAGGGATTATCTGCAAGCAAAGCAAGTGCGATACTCTCTGTTCTATCACTCCAGTTCATGACCCTTGTCATTAAGTTGTAAAGACATCAACGTTGCCACTATGATTTATCAGGTTGTCTTCTATCCAGTGGGTTTATTCAGGCAAATGGATTAAGATTAAGAAATAATCCTCATCATGTGAATCCTGAATGTACATAAAGAGACTCTTAAAAATTAGTGATACAAAAATCTATCTGAATTGTGGATGCTTAATTTAATCTTATCTCTCTTACAAATAATATTGTAGATTAATATATAGATTTGACAGGTATTTAATGTCAGATGAATTATTTTAATAACTTTTATATATAATTTTTATTTTGACCATATTGGCTTACATATCTTTCACAGTAGTATTTTAGGTACATATTAACATTGAATCAGGAGAATTTCCATCATCAAATTTGTCCTCCCTCTACCTCCGTTCCCATCTTACATCACATATCCCCCACCCTCATCCCCAGGGTTGCTAGAGTAAGTGGTTCCCTCTGTGTCTAGCTTTCTACTTAGTGATCATATATCTGTTTAGTCCTGGTATCCTCCCTTATTTCTCCCTCTATTTGATAGGCGGAACTTGGTACTTCAAGTTATGTGGTTTTGTTTGAAGAAAAGAAAAGCAATAAAATGGGGTAAAAATCAGATAAGCCGAAAATGGGCGGAGTCCTTACATTTTTCTTTATTTTAAGTATTTTAATTCGTATAAATTCTTTTTACTCAATACAAATAATTTACACCTCAATTAATCAGCTAATAAATGTTTTCTTTTAGTATATACAATTGAAAAGGCTTGACAATTTTGTTTGAAGATTTAAATAGAGAATGTAGACTTACTCTTGAGTCTTGTGTTCTCCCTTGTGTCACTTACCTGTCTGTTTCTTTGCTTGTCCTTTCTATTCTGGAAACGCCTGTTTTTTCTCAAACATACACTTTTACTTTTCTCACACTCACATCTTTCTAAATAGGTTTCAATAGCATTCTTGAATAGCAAAAGAGTAGAAACTGTGTTTGATGAAATGTGTTTTTTAATTTTAACTACTATCCAAAACTTAATATTTATTTGTACAATTTACTAAAGTATTTTGTTCTAGTTAGCAGCATTATCTTGAAACAATAAAATTAAGTACATTTTGTTTTAAAATCTGTTTTTATTTTTAATTAGTGAACTATAGTTACACAGTTATTCATGATCACATTTTAGGCATGCAATGTTTCAACATTAATCCCTTCACCAGAGTCCACTACCCTCCATTAATGTCCCCAGTTTCCCTCCCACCCCTCATCGTGCTTCCAGAGAGGACACATTCCCCATCAATTATTTTCCTAGTGCTCCTTGCCCTAAATTACTCCCCCTTTCCCCATTCCAGTGGCAAGTTACCTATTGAAGAAGAGTTCTGCTACTCTTCTATTATATTGCTGTTGGGGTTTTGTTATTTGCTTATAATGTTTATTTATATCTCATAGGAATAATATTTCTGTCCCTACCCCACTGGTTAACTTTACTTAAAATGATCCTCTCCAGATCCATTCATGTAGCAGCATATTGCATGAGTTTATCCTTTCTTATTGCCAACTATTATCTGTTATGTATATCTACTATATGTTCTTTATCAAGTCTTATTCTTGGACATGTACCTGTTTCTAGATTTTGGCTATTGTAAATAGAAATACAATAAACATAGAAGTTTAAATGTCTTTATTGCATAGTGCATTGGAACTCTTGGGATATATTTCCACGAGTGGAATTTCTAGGTCATATGAAATTTAATTCTTAGCTTTTTTTGAGGAATGTCCATATCATCTTCCAAAAAGAGTGGACCAGTCATTATTCCCACCAATCATGAATTAATTTCCTTTTTTTTCCCCACATCCTCACTAACACTAGCTGATTTTGTTCTTTTGATGAGAACAAGTTTCTTCAGTGTGAGGTGATAGTTTATTGATGTTTTGATTTGTATTTATCTGATGATTTGTGGTCCAAAACATATCTAAATGCCTTTTGGCATTTATATTTCTTCTTTGAAAAAAGTTTCTGTTTATTTGTATAGGTTTAAATGATCTTTTCTTATTGAGTTCTATCAATGTTTTTATCTGTATTTATATTAACCCTTTATCAGATGAGTAATGGACAAATGATTCTTTCTAACCTATGGGATTATTATTTATTCAGTATACATATTATTTTCTTTGAGGTGTAAACACTGTTTAATTTGATGTTTAACGTTGATTTTACTTGCTTATTCAACAATGTTTTATCATTAAAGATGCCTCTAGCTTCACTACGGAGGTCTTTAGTCTATTTCTATTTGTCTTTTATGTGCAGTATTAAAAGGTGGTATGAGTTTATTCTTTTGTATATGACCTACCATTTTTCCAGCATCACTTACTGAAAATGCTTTCTCAGCTAAACTGTTTGTTCCTTTTTCAAAGAATATAATATATATATTCATCCAATATATATTAAAATCTATCTCTGTATTTGTGATATATTCCTTGATCTGAATGTATGTCCTCATTCCACTATCATGTTGGTTTTTTTGGGGGGGCCACACCCGGTGATGCTCAGGGGTTACTCCTGGCTATTCACTCAGAAGTTGCTCCTGGCAGGCACGGGGGACCATATGGGGAACCGGGAGATCGAACCGCAGTCTCTCCTAGGTTAATGCAGGCACCTTACCTCCAGCACCACCGCCCGGCCCCCATATCATGTTGTTTTAATTACTACTGTATATTAAGGAGGTTGGAGATATAGTGCAGTGGTAGGGCATTTGCTTGGTAAGGGACCGAAACAGGAACAATGGTAGTTTGAACTGTCATCCCATATAGTCTCCCATGGTTGGCAAGAGCAATTTCTGAGCACAGAGCCCTGAATGCTGCCAGGTGTGACCCCCCCCCCACACCAAAAAAAAAACTACTGTATTTTTATGATTTTTTAAAGGAAAGTGATGCTTCCCATCTTCATTTTCTCAAGTATTGCTTTGGCTATTCAGGAACATTATTTGCTCCATGAGTTCCTTTCTAAAATATTATTTGTAATCTTACAACAACTGTTAATCCTCCAGTCCATCCTGATCCAGATGTGTTTTCATTTCCTTGCATCTTTTTTTACCCTGAATAGTGTTTTGAGATGTCTTTGAAAGGGTCTTTTTGGGGCCCGGGAGACAGCATGGAGGTAAGGCGTTTGCCTTTCATGCAAAAGGTCATCGGTTCGAATCCCGGTGCCCCATATGGTCCCCCGTGCCTGCCAAGAGCAATTTCTGAGCATGGAGCCAGGAGTAACCCCTGAGCACTGTCGGGTGTGACCCCCCCCAAAATAAAAAACAAAAAAAAGTGTCTTTTGCCTCCTTAATTAAACTGATCCTACTACTTTATTTTTTGAGGTACAATTGAGAATGTGTTTTTTAAAAATATATCTATTTTATTCTTTGCATTTAGGAAAGGCATGAACTTGTGTATATTAATAGAATGCTACTTAACTATACAGATACATTTTTTCAGAATTCTTCTTGTAGAATTTTAAGGTTTACTAGATATCATATGTCATCTTCAAATAGAATTTAACTTCTTCCTTTTCTATTTTTATGCCCTTTAATATCTTTTTCTTGCCTAATTGCCATGTCTAATTCTTCTAATACTATGTTAAATAGAAGTGGTGATAATGGGCAACTGAAGTTTTTTTGTTTTTTGTTTTTTTTTGGTCATACCTGGTGATTCTCAGGAGTTACTCCTGGCTCTGCATTCAGAATTCATTCCTGGTAGGCTCAGGGGGACAAAATGGGACACCAGGGATTAAACCAAGGTTCGTCCTGGATCAGCCACCTGCAAGGCAAATGCCCTACTGCTGTGTTATCACTCCAGCCCCCTGAAACATATTTTAAATGAAGTCAAATTTAGAATAATTATTAAGTCCTTCAACTATAGTTTCCCAGACTATACAAACTTATATAACAATTTCATTAATTTTTGTATCTAGTTCCTAAAACAGTGTTATCTCTTTAATTTAATGGCATTAAATTAAATTAAGAACATTTCTAGCACATATACAAATACTCAGATTTAAGAACATATTTAAGCAAAATAAAGTATAGATATAATCAAAGTCACAGACTTATATATGCATGAGATGCAGGCACGAGTAAAATGGTTTCGAATAGTAAAATAATTTATTCTTATTTGCTGCATTTTATTTTTGATTACCAGTTTTTTTGATTGCTACATTAATTCAATAAAATTTAACTTTACTCTGGAGTCATCATGTTCAAACCAGGCCAGATCCACAAGTACAAGTAAATTGTACTTGAAAGATTTTGGCTACAGTGGCCTATGCATCACAAAGCTGGCCATCAAAAGACAAGAGAGTGGGACAAGTCCCCGCCCAGCCAAAGCCATACTTCCTGCCTTCATCGCCCACCACCAAAGTTTCCCCAGTGGCTTGCCTCATCACTGGACCTCTACAATTTCTGCAGTACAACACTTTGAATACACTTCAGATAGGAAGGGTGTTTTCTTTAGAACTTTCTTTGGAGCAAAAGTAAGCAACCTCTCTCAGCCTTCCTTCTTCTTGTAAAGTCTAGTAGCTGAAACCACACCAACAAATGGTGTTGTCATGTTCAAACCAGTACAGCTACATCAACTCACTCTTTTGTTTAATGAGACGTAAACCAAACCATGAAAGATTATGGCTATGCTGGCCCGTGCAGCACAAAGCAGACTATCTCAGAAAGAAAGGGTGAGCTAACCCTCCACCCTGCTGAAGCCATGTTTGCCATCAGCA
This sequence comes from Crocidura indochinensis, assembly GCA_004027635.1. Lineage (NCBI taxonomy): Eukaryota > Metazoa > Chordata > Mammalia > Eulipotyphla > Soricidae > Crocidura > Crocidura indochinensis. Next base: position 5,786 of record PVKC010047781.1, on the reverse strand, counting down.
ACACCCAGAAACACCATTTCCCTGTTGGCCTGCCACATCATTGACCCTCTAGGATTCCTCGTGGGGACAGCAATCTGACCACATTTCAGGTACACCAGATGTTGGGTTGATATCTACATAACAGGGCAATTTTTTTCTTTTTTAGCAAGTGCAGGCAAGCTCCCTCAAACCTTTCTTCTTCCAGGAAGTCTGGCAGCTAAAATCATGCCCACAAATACAGTCACTATATTCAAACCAAGCCTTCTTCCAGGAGGCCGTGCAACTACTTATATAGCCCTAAATTTCATAGCATTGTAGCTTAATTTCTAGACAACTTCATTTGTTTAATTTTTTCTGGGGGGGGGGCACACCCGGTGACGCTCCGGGGTTACTACTGGCTATTCGCTCAGAAGTCGCTCCTGACAGGCATGGGGGACCATATGGGGAACCGGGGGATTGAACCTCGGTCCGTCCTAGGTTAGCACAGGCACCTTATCTCCAGCGCCACCGCCCGGCCCCATTTGTTTAATTTTTTAATCCCTCAAGGAACACACCAATTTAACAGACTGAACATATAACCATAAAAGCTTACTAAACTTTCTGCCATTGTATTAATGACTTCATTGGTAATATAATAATTTTCAAAAATAAGCTTGCTACTGTATTTCTTTTCTTCTTTTTCTCTTCTTAACCATTTTATTTTTTCTTTCCATTGTTAAACAACTGCTTTAGTTTATTGGAAAACAAATATAGGATGATCAATTATGTCAACTATGTGAAACATTTTATATAAATGTATAAATTTTTTAAAATTTACTTTACTTCTAATTCTTATTTTAAGAGAAGCAATGGAAAATGCAGCAATAATTTTTAGGTCTCAGGAAAATAAGAGCAGTCCATTATATAAAATTTCACATAATAAATATAATGTGAAGTGATTAAGAGAGATTACCAAAATAAAATAATGGAAGTGGCCTTTATAAGTAGCCTTATAGAGGCTGAGCTAGAAGTAATGACAGTGTTTATAGAGAGCTACATATATATGTTTTAAAATAGTTTTGCAGAAGGTCTGGGAATGTGGAATACATTAGCAAGGCAGGGAGTGAAACATAGCATGGACCAATAAGTGGGGCTGAGCTCAGGTCATTGACATTAGCACAGAAGGAGGGAGAGTGAGGTTGCAACAGCAAGGCAAAAATAGCTATACCAGTAGTGCTGCTGGTAGGTTGTTAACTGTAGAGTGTGGCCAGGAGACAGAGATATTAATGCTAGTAGACTGTCTGTTAGTGCTTCCGTCACTTCCCTCACTCCTAAGAGCAACATGACTCTAAGCTGTCTGTTAGCCCAGATCCACTTGCTCAAGGAACATGGATATTAGTGTTGAGGGAGCAAGCTAAGGCTGAGTATGACAGGAGTACCCCAATAGCAGCAGGTTATGAGATGTCCAACCAAGGCAGTTAGATGACAGAAAGGCTAATTTGCTCCTCAGCCTCTCATTGCTCCTAGGCAAGGGTCCCCACCACAACAGAAAAAAAAAAACACCACATACTACAAAAGTTATAATGCAAAGACACCACAATGAACCCCAATACACAATGTGAATGAAGTTGGTAATTCTGAAAAGTCAATTAGTTTCAGCCACATATATAGCCTCCTGACAAGGAACTTTAGAGAAGAAATGTGGAGGGTATGTTCATGGAACTCAAAGAAATTATGGAATAAAATAAACAAACAGCAACCAAGATTCAAATCACAGGTCTGAAAAATTTGGTAGGTGAAAGGAATCCTCCATACAACAGAAGAAATTGGAAAAGAGTCTTAAAACAAATTGCTAGAAGATGGAAACAATCTTCATAAAAAGCAAACAGACAATAGACTTTTGGGATAAATTCAACAGAAACAACATAAGAATCATTGGGGTCCTAGAGATCCTGGAAGAAAACTCCAATGAATAAGCAACAGTCAAAGACATCATTGCTAAAAAGTTCTCAGAACTGTAGAGTGCATAAACCCACATCCTAGATGCCTGAAAAGTACCAGCTAAAAGAGACTCAAATGAAAGTATCCCAAGTCACAATGATGAAAACCACAAACACAGATAAAATGCTAAAATCATCAAGAAAAAGATGGAGATTACATACAAAGAAGTATAGTTAAGATTCACTGCATATTTATCACAAGCAACCCTCCAGGCCCAAAAGAATTGGTGGAATATACTGAAAAAAATCAATGAAATAAATACCTCACCAAGAATATTCCACCCAGCCAGACTTTCATTCAGGTTTCAATGAAGAATATACTTCTTCATGGATAAACAGCAGTTTCATATACTTTATAGACTCAATGTCAATCTTTAAAGAAGAACTGATGGTTCTACTCTAAGACAGAGAGCCTCACAAACACACCAAACTTCTACAAAAAGATGGGACAAAACCCCATGACAATAATATTTCTCAGCATTAATGGACTAAATGCAGTTAAAATACATAGAGTGGAAAAATGGATCAGAACATTGAGTCCAACTTTTTTCTGCCTTTAAAAAACACATTTGAATATTTATAGCAAACACAGACTCAAAGTTAAAAGTTAGGGGACAATCCTACAAGTAAACAACTCCTTAAAAAGCCTGGAGTGGCCATACCAACATCAGATGACTTAAATATCAGGTTTAAAATTGTTATTAGAGATGTTCATTTCTTAATAATCAAGGAATATTTATCTCAGGAAGAAATCACACTCATAAAGATATATGCACTTAATGAAGGGTCAAAAATATTGAAAACAACTGATATTGTTCCTGAAGAAAGACATCAATAGCAACACAGTAGTTGTGGTAAACCTCAACAAGACTATCAAATCTTGATAGGTCAACTAGGTTAAAACTTAATGAGGATAAACGGGCAAATTTTAGGTAAGAAACTAAATAAAGTGGTTTAGTAGACATATAGGTTTTCCATTTACAGAAAATTGACAATACATTCTTTGTCAATACACTTGGGACATTCTCCAAATTATAACACATACTGGGCCATAAAACATACATATATAAAATCAAGAAGATAGAAATTATATCAATTATCTCACAGATCATGGTGCACTGAAAATTGAAGTGAATGAATAACAGAAATAAAGAAATAAACTTAACACCCGAATAATTAGTGGAGCAGAGGAAATCAAAATATTTCTGGAAACAAATAAGAATGAAAGCATAAATTATCAGAATTTGTGGGACACACCAAAAGCATACTAATGGGAAATTTTATAGATTTGCAAGAATTAATTAGGAAGAAACTAAAAATCTTCAGATATAACTTAATGGCAATTAAGAAATTGGAAATTTATCAGCACAAGGAGTCAATGGTAGGCAGGCAGAAGTAAATAATAAAACCTAAAGCAGAAATTAATGAGCTGATTGCCAAAAAACAATCTAAACAATCAATGAAAGCAAGAATTTATTCTTTAAAAAAAAGATCAATAAACCATTAGCAAGACTCAAAGAAAGATAAAGAAACTTAAACAAACCAGAAATTAAAAGGGGTCTCACCACTTTTCATAAATAAAGCAATTAGAAAACAATATATATATATTCCTCAAAGTACTTGAAATTGAGCTTCTATATTAACCAGCAATACTACTCCAAGAAATATACCCTAGGAATCCAATAATAGCATAAAAAACTCTCTGCACTTCTATATTCATTGCAGCACTATTTACAATAGAATCTGGAAACAACCCAAGTAACTGAGAAGAGAATAACTAAGAATAGATAGCTAAAGAAACTTGTAGTACATTTATACAATAGAATACTATGCAGCTCTTAGAAAAAAATGAAGTCATGAAATGTTCTTGTACATGGATGCATTGTGTTTAGTGAAATAAGTCAGAGGGATAGAAAGAATAATTTTACTTATTCTTAAAGTATAAGAAATAATAGATAGTATGATAATAATACCAGAGATGATAGAAGAGGATCAGGAAGAACAGTCATAGTAGGAAGTTTGTCACAAAGAGTGGTGAACACAGTTAAAATAGTGAATCAGACTGACAGTGATCATTGAAAATGATCACTCTGGACAAGAATTGGATGATGAATGGGTATAATGTGATATGTATGGTACCCCTTAATTAGCAATAGTGTAAACCACAGTGTCAAAAAAGAAAAGAGAAAGAGAAGTGATATGCCTGTTCAAGAGGCAGGTAGGGCAACATGGGTAAGAAAAAAGTGGGGACATTGGTGGTAGAAAATTTGCACTGTACTTCAAACCAAATGTCTAAAGGGGAAGCACAAAGAAGAGAAAGAAATATAGAGAAAGTATTATATTTAGAGAGAAGAAAAATGTATGCCTCATAGATGGAAGGGAAGAAAGCATTGGGTAGAATGAGGGAAAAACTGGGATATTGAAGGCAAGAAATATGCTGTGTAAAGGTTATTGTACATTGTATGACTGCAAATAAATAATGAACATTATCTGTAGAAAAAGGCAACCTTATAATCACTGTAAATAAATTAATAAAAGTGAATTTAAACATTACCACGAACAAAGTTCTCAAAAAAAATAAAGAATGAAAGGATGATGCTGTTATCAGTACTACAGAAATGCAAAGGGTAATAAGAGATTACTTTGAGAATCCTTATGCTACACAACAAGAGAACTTGGAAGAAGTGGATGAGTTTTGGTTCTCCTAAAGTGTACCAAAGCTGAACCAAGGTGATTTAGAATACTGAAATAGATCTATTACAGTTGAAGAAATAGAAATGGGAATCAAAAGACTTCACAAAAACAAAAGCCCAAGCCCAGATAGATTCACAAATGAATATTTCAGGCATTTAAAGAGGGTCTACTGCCAATATTTTTCAGGAAGAATAAGAAACACTCCCAAACACTTTTTATGAAAATAATAACAAAAAGCAGACAGATATAGTACAAAAAAGAAATAAGGAAAAGAAAAGAAATTTCAGACAGATGCAAAGATACTAACAGATACTAACAAATAGAATTAAATACTCATCAAAAAGCTTATACACCATGACTAAGTGGGACTCATCTCAGGGAAGCAAGTTATGATTTGACATACACAAGTCGAACAATATAATACAACAAATCAATATAAGAAAATAAAATGCCACATGATCATTTGAATAGATGCAGAGAATGCATTTGATAATTCCAAAATCCACTCATGATAAAAAAAAAACTCTCAATGAGATGAGAATTAAGGAAACTTTCCTCAGTATGGTCAAGGCCATTTACCACAAGCCCAAAACAAAAATTATAGACAATTGGAAAAAACCTAAAACCCTTTCCTCTAAAATCTTGAACAGACAAGATTTTCCCCTCTTGCAATTTCTATTCAATATTAGTACTGGAAATACTTAATTACCTGAGCAATTATGGAAGAAAAAATATCAAGGGCATCTAAATTAGAAAGGAAGAATCAAAGCTCTTGCTGTTTGCAGATAACAAGATACTATATCTAGAAAATCCCAAAGACTGCAAAAAAAGCTTCTTCAAACAATAAACTTAAATGTTAAAAGTGTCAGATACAAAATTAATACACAAAAATGTATGGATCTTTTGCACAATGAAAGAGGAAAAAAGAGATATTAAAATAATAATTCCATTGAAATTTTGCCTCAGAAAAATAAAGTACTTTGGAGTCAATTTAACTAAAGTTTTGAAAGACCTATACAAAGAAAACTACAAAACATTGCTTCAAGAAATAAAAGAGAACACAAGGTTGAGGAAATATATCCAGCTCATGGATGGAAAGGATTAACATCATTAAAATGGCAAAAATTTCCAAAG